>MU551531.1:574049-585003 GCA_024362625.1 Silurus asotus
AGGGAGGTGGTAGCTCAGTGGTTAAGGCATTGGGCTTTGGATCAGAAACTCACAGGTTCAAATCCCACCACCACCAAGCTGCCACTGCTGGGCCCTTGAGCAAAAGCCCTAAAACCCTCTCCTGCTCAGTTGTAAGTCGCTCTGGATAAGGGCGTCTGCCAAATGCCGCAAATGTAAATGTAAATGTAAATGTATTTAAGTAAAAAGTAGTGATTATTACTACCTGTTTTAGTGTCACGCTGGTAACTGAACCCCACATCATATTAATATCTCTATATTAATAACATCCACCATATAGAACACAAGCAGAGAAAAGATGATGATGATCAGGTGAGCAGGAATGTGTTTGTTCTCAGTCGTGTTTCCATCACTTACTGCTTTCTGCCTGCTATTGTGAGCTTTAGAAACTAGTCTACGTCTGTGGTGTGTGAGAGGAAAAAGAAGTGGGAGGAAAAAATATTTTAGCAAATTTATTAAAACTAAAATAACAAGTGAAAATGTAAGAAATAGAAAGTACAAATATTTGTGTAAAAATCTTAATTAGTGAAAGTGAAAAAAAATATACAGTACAGTAACAGAGTATTTGTTACTTCTCACCTCTAATAAAATGGAACCCTAAATACTTGTTTTGCTTTAATATTTCATTTTAAAATAATTTCTGTGAAAAATGTCTATTGCATTAGTTTAGAACCGATGATTTTAATATAAGTTTAGTCTATTGTCTAAAATAAATGAGAAGATAATGAAATGTTTTGTCACCGATGACAAAAGGAGATTCCATAATTGACCAGTAGAAGGAGCAAACATCATCTATTTTAAAAGAAACAAGATTCGACTGTTCCCTTCCTGGAGTCATGTAAAATTTCCACCTGCTTCTTCGAGAGGTTTCAGGAAAATAAGAAACAGGCGGCAGTGTTCCAGCGATACCTCCCACGCCGCTCACATGAGGGATCCTGTGCGGCGATCGACGTCGAAGCCTCGTAAGGTGAAAGATCTGAAGACTGTCATCTTCAGGAAGGCTTTGATGAAAGGCTTATGCCGCACCGCTCTATGCAGTGCCAGCCCTGTCCCGGCCCACTCAGGGACGTGGTTTGTTAACCCTGCCACCTTCAGTGTTTCAGGGCATGGAGAGCTCTAGCTCTCTCTCTCCTTGGTCTCCAGTCAGCAGCATTGTGGTCCTGGATATCTCACCACCTCTAGAGCCAACTCAAGGCACTGCCTTGGATCTGGGCATACCGGAGGTCAGTCTGGAGAGACTGATACCCCTAAGGCACTTTCTGGCAGCTTGTAAACCACGGTTCCCAGACCTGGTAGTTCTCCTCGAGCACCCTCCATGGGAGATTCTTCTGAAGAGGGATCTCCTTTCCCAGTTCGGGGGTGCCATATCTTACCCCCGCCCAAAGCTTTGGAGGCTGTGGCTTTGGCACCTGAGGGGTGCAGCTTCAAAGTTCTAGTCTCTACACTGAGGTGGTAGAGACTATTATCCATTCTAGAGCTTTTTTTTCTCCATGGCACCCAGAGGTGGAGGCCACAGGTATGACCTAGACTGCCTGGGTGGGACTTGGCCATTATTTTGGGGGCTCTTTGCTAGCCCCTGTTTAAGCCTCTACCCGAGGCATCTTGGAGGCACCTTTCAATAAAGACCACGTTCTTGTTGAAAATCTGCTATATCAAACAAATAGGGGACCTGCAGGCCCTATCTGTGGCCCCCTCCTTGCTGTAGCTTACCCCTGGAGATTATAGCTGGTGCCTTCCTGTACCCCTGTATGGGTTACATCCCCAGGGTGCCCTCGGTCATCCCACGACCCATACAATTAAATGCATTCTACCCTCCTCCGTTCCAGGCCCGAGACCGGGAGAAACTGAACCGGCTCTGTCTGGTGCGGCACTGGACACCTACATCCACAGGACAGGTCCGTGGAGAATGACCGATCAGCCGCTCGTCTGCTATAGCCGTCCCAAGAGAGGCCTTCGTGCTGATAAGCAGACTCTGAGCAGGTGGATTGTTGACACTATCACGTCATCTTATGAGTCCTCTGGTCTCCCTGCTCCCTTTGGGGTCATTGCTTACTCCACCCGGCATGTGGCTGCCTTAAAATCTTGGTCCTCTGAAGTTCCCCTACAAGACATAAGTGATGCTGCCTTCACTTATATGTGCTTTATACTACTGGTCGTGACGTCATCTTATCAGTGATGGCCAGCGTCCAATTTTTGACTGATTACACACATTATTTCAAAGAACCCAGCCATTAGGGAGGCACAAGACTGTGCACTTTCAGTGCCGGTCCCAAGCCCAGGTAAATGGGGAAGGTTGTGTTAGGAAGGGCATCCAGCGTAAAACATGTGCCAAATCAAATATGCAGATAACAAATTAGATTTTCCAACCGGATGGATCGAGGCCCGGATTAACAACGACCGCCGCAGGTATCGTTAGCCGACAGGGTACCGGTGAAAACTGGGCTACTGTTGGCGGAGCAGAAGGAGAGGAGGAAGACATCTACAGAGACAGCAGGAAAAGGAGCAGTGTAGGAGAGTAGAGGTTCAGGTTGGTACTTGAAATGTTGGTACTATGACGGGTAAAGGGAGAGAGATAGCTGATATGATGGAGAGGAGAAAGGTAGATATGTTGTGTGTTCAGGAGACCAAGTGGAAAGGGAGTAAGGCCAGGAACATTGGAAGTGGGTTTAAACTGTTTTATCATAGTGTGGATGAAAAGAGAAATGGTGTAGGGGGGATTCTGAAGGAAGAGTAGAGTAAGAGTGTAGTGGAGGTGAAGAGAGTTTCTGATAGGGTGATTAATGTGAAGCTGGAAGTTGAAGGGATGATGATAAATGTTATCAGTGCCTATGCTCCACAAGTTGGCTGTGAGATGGATGAGAAGGAAAGATTCTGGAGTGAATTAGATGAAGTGGTAGATGGTGTACATAGGAAAGAATGATTGGTGATTGGGGCAGACATTAATGGGCATGTTGGTGAAGGGAACAGAGGTGATGACGAGGTGATGGTAGGTATGGCCTTAAGGAGAGGAATGTGGAGGAGCAGATGGTGGTAGATTTTGCTAAAAGGATGGAAATGGCAGTGGTGAACACGTATTTTAACAAGGAAGATCATAGGGTTACGTATAAGAGTGGAGGAAGGTGCACACAGGTGGACTATGTTCTATGCAGAAGATGCAACCTGAAGGAGATTGGAGACTGTAAGGCGTCTCCAATCTTCCGATGCTAGACAGCATCGGAAGATGGTCTGTAAGATGATTTTGGTGGTGAAGAAGAAGATAAGGTGAGTGAGGACTAAAAGAAGAATAGGATGGTGGAAACTGAAGGAGGAAGAGTGTAGTGTGAGGTTCAGGGAAGAGGTCAGACAGGGGCTCGGTGGTGATGAAGAGGTGTTGGGTAAATGGGAAACTACTGCAGGAGTGATGAGGGAGGCAGCTAGAAAAGTACTTGGTGTGACATCTGGAAATAGAAAGGAAGACAAGGAGACGTGGTGGTGGAATGAGGAAGTGCAGGAGAGCATAAGGAGAAAGAGGTTGGCAAAACAGAAGTGGGATAGACAGAGTGATGAGAAAAGTAGGCAGGAGTACAAGGAGATTCTGCAGGTCGCTAATAGCGCCGTAGAGTTCACTCAGTGCCTCCTTAGCATTAGCACTGGGAGGAATGTACACTCCTGAAGGTTGGATGTTGTGGAGTTGGTAAAGCAGGATGTAGATAGGATTAGTAAGGAGGAAGGTGCAGGACATGTATGAGGACAGTGTGACAGCAGTGAAATGTGAAGTAGGAACGACAGACTGGTTCAGGGTGAGGGTTGGACTACATCAAGGATCGGCCCTGAGCTCTTTTCTGTTTGCAGTGGTGATGGACAGGTTGACGGACGTGGTCAGACAGGAGTCTCCCTGGACTATGATGTTTGCGGATGATATTGTGATTTGTGCTTAGAGTAGTGAGCAGGTTGAGAAGAGCCTGAAGAGGTGTAGATATGTGCTGGAGAGAAGGGGAATTAAAGTCAGTAGGAGTAAGACATGTGTGTGAATGAGAGGGAGGGCAGTGGAGTGGTGCAGTTGCAGGGAGAAGAGGTGGAGAAGGTGGAGGAGTTTAGGTACCTGGGGTCAACAGTGCAAAGTAATGGAGACTGTGTTAGAGAAGTGAAGAAAAGAGTGCAGGCAGGCTGGAGTGGGTGGAGAAGAGTGACAGGAGTGATTTGTGATAGTAGGGTATCTGCAAGAATGAAAGGGAAAGTTTATAGGACTGTGGTGAGACCTGCGATGTTGTATGGACTGGAGACATTGTTACTGAGTAGAAGACTGGAGTTGGAGCTGGAGGTAGCAGAGCTGAAGATGTTGAGGTTCTCGTTGGGAGTGACAAGAATGGACAAGATTAGAAATGAGTTTATTAGAGGGACAGCACATGTAGGACGTTTTGGTGACAAGGTGGGAGAGGCGAGATTGAGATGGTTTGGACATGTGGGGAGGAGGGATATGAATTATATTGGTAGAAGAATGCTGAGGATGGAGCCACCAGGAAGGAGGAAAAGAGGAAGGCCAAGGAGGAGGTTCATGGATGTGGTGAGGAAAGACATGCAGGTAGTTAGTGTGAAAGAGGCAGATGTAGAGGACAGGGGGGGATGGAGACGGATGATCCGCTGTGGCGACCCCTAATGGGAGCAGCCGAAAGAAGAAGAAGAAAAAAGATGACACATTATTTCAAAGCATGAACACTTGGGCGCGTTCTCAAAGTGTTTTGACGCAGCATCTTGTTCCCTCAGGGAACTAAGTTTACATACGTAACCTAGACATGTTCTTACTAATTGCTCATCGTCTTCCAGTGATGTTTTACCACTCTTGCAGTGCACGTGCCACACAAAATACCTCAAACGACTCATTGCAGCATTGCTATAAACTTGCCGAATCATGTCAAACATCTCCATGGCAGATTTTTCCATTTTCACACAAGATTTCATGTTTTCTCTTTGTTCTTACTTGCAGTCCATTATGAAATCACAGATGTGGTAATGCTAATGGTTAAAATAGCACCAGTAGCACAGCTCCCAATGTACATAGGACAGTGTCTTTTGGCACACTGACTAGGTGTGGGTGATTATAATGCTACAGTGGTAGAGGATGAAGCTAATGTTGTGCAGTGGTAGAGAATTCAGAGGTCAAGGAAGCAGCAATGGAGGATTGAAGGGATCAGTGGAGCAATGGTAGAGGATGACCAAACCACCACACTACCAAACCATGTAGCAAATTCAAATACTCTCCATGTGAGGATGTTTCTCAGGCAGTCTCCCCAGGTAGTAAAACTTTTATGTTGTCTCAGATGATTGTTTTGTGTGTCATGGACAGGACAGATACTTGACAATATGGTCATCCTGCAATCTTCTAGCTGCTAGATCTTTGTCCCGTGCAGCTTGCAGATTTGAAGCAGTGTGTGATTCATCTTATTGGTGTTGCTGACGTTCAGGTAATTAGATTGTTGATGTTTTATAATATTGATGTATAATAAAAAAAATAAATACAAGGTAGAAATGATTTACATGAGTTACAGTCAGTTTTATTTTAACATCATTAGATTCAAATTTGTCATTAATTTATTTTTTTGTGCATGAGATTAAAAAAGGTTTTTTTAGATCTTTATCATTTTTGGGGATAACCACAGTCAGCTTCTAGCTGAAGAAGCAGTGGTAGGGTGGCAGGATGTTTGTCTTTTTTCTTACTCTAAGAGGAAATGTTTTCTCATCTTCAAACTACCATTTTACCACCCCCACCAACACCACCACACCACACACTCTCTCTCCTCTTCTAATTGGCTATAACCCCATTGTGGAGATCATATCTTCGATAATATTTTATATTTAAATGATAACACATTCTAACGATCATCATCTTCATCATCAGCAGCCATGTTCTGCCGTTCTCTTCTGCTGGTTCTTCTGGGGCTCTCCTGCCTTCAGTCCTTCACCATGGCAGAGAGTAAGATATATTTGTCTATTTTAAATATAGTGATTAACCTTTTATCATAACTAAATTTTAATTATATGTGTGTTTCTGTGTTCACTGTAAACCGTGAGTCTGATTTATATTAGTGTACATATTTATTACTTTTTGGGTTTTCAAAAAAATGTAACTGTCACATTTTGAACCCAAGCATGAATTCAGATGTTCAGTGAAAATCAGCGTTTTTCCAACATAGTGCTGAGATGGACTATATAAACACACTCTATTTCCTGTGGGTTTTTTTTTATAATAATAATTCTCGCATAAAAAAAACTTACAGCAGGATTTCTTATTTATTACATGTATATTACTATACAACAGTATTAAATGGGATGTATGTTTTACATTTGAGTTTAAAATTAGTGGCTACATTTATGAGACACTTAGAGTACATTTTTCTTCCCTTATTTGTATATATACATTGTACTGTGTATATACTGTTAATTATAGTATGTGTATATTCTTTTTATATTTTTCATTTATTATTTTTTTTCATTTATTTTTATTTCTTTGTTTTGCTGCTATAACATAGAAATTTCACCACTGTGGGACGAATAAAGGTTTATCTTATTTTATTTTATCTTATCTTACAGTGTAGTCATTACTATTTTAATGGCTTTGTGGAGAACATTAAAGTCACAAGCAAGTGATATGAATAGGGGACGTCCCCTTCCCGCGTCCCTCGTTATGCAAAATGTTGCTTGTTAAGGGAGCAATTAGGGGTTCCACTGTAAATATATATATATATATATATACACACACACACACACACACACACTCACTGCAATACACTATAAACAGTACGTCAATCAGTAAGTCAATAAGTCAATTAGATTGTTTTTGCAATAGATACAGGAAATAAAAAAAAAATAAAGAATAGGAAAAGAAATAATTCTGACAAAAAGAGACACTTGATGTAGATAATTCAAAAAGGCCTCATGATTTTAATATAACTTCGGTCTTTATTCTGAAATAAATAAGTAGATAATGAAATATTTTTTACAGATGCAAAAGGAGCAGATTTGTGCTGTTTTGAGTTTCATAAAAACCCGGTGCCTGCAGCGATCATCGCTACTGCTGAAGAAACGAGAATGGAGTGCACACTTCCTGGAGTCATGTACGATTTGAACCTGCCACTTTTTTTAGATAATTTTAATCAGTTGATTTACAGATCACAGCTCTAATCTTTATCTTCTTTCCCCTACAGTCTTACAACAAAAAAAGGATTGCAGATTTGTGTGGACCCTGAAGTGGACTGGGTGAAGCAGATCATCAAAATTAAAACAGCAGACTAGTCTCAAGCATCAGATTCTAATTAGATTAAAATGCTGTTTAAAGCAAATTGATGTCTTGCCTAACAGGAAAAGCTTTTTATATATCAGACCTGCACCTGTAACTGCTCTGATTATTCATATTTTCTATGCAAATTAAAGTACATTCATAGCTCACAGACTCTTGGTTTGCTTCTCTGAATAATGTATTTTTAGAAAACTAATAAAAGAAGGCTACAAAGTTTTTTTTTTCTTTCTACAATGTAATGATCATGAAAAAACAGGAAAATATCTAGAAAGAGTGTGGATGTGATCAGTATCAGAAATCAGAGGAGATGGTGGTGGAATGTATATTAATACATGGATTTAGTATCACACAGAGAAGAAGAAGCATCAGAAAAACAGGAACTGAAGCATTTCAAACAGTTTTCATGAACATTAGAAGAAAATTAAAATAAATATTTTTTATATATTTGCCCACAATCAGGTGTAATTAAAACTGTGATATAATTTACCCACAATTTAGACATCTGTGATCTATCCAAATGATCTAATGATCGCAAAATGTACTCTAAATACACTAAGTATCTGAGGTGGATAAATGTTTACATTCTGATGAAAGTTTAAATGAAACTGGTTCTCTGAGTAGCTCAATTTCAGCTACCAGGTTCTGACTTGATGTCAACTTCATATCTCCCACTTAGAAATCATGAAGGGGTCTGAAATTGTCATCGTAGGTGCATGTCCACTGTGAGAGACATAATCTAAAAAAAAATATCCAGTAAACTATTTATTTGTATGATACAGCTGCCTGCAAATAAGTATTTGAACACCTGTCTATTAGCTAGAACAGGGGTTCCCAAATTTTTCAGACCGCGACCCCTAATATTAGACTGCTGACGACCCGCGACCCCCTCCCCTCCTCCCCCTCCATTCTCCTCTCTGTGTTTTCCTCCAGCAGCTTATGAGGATTTGCAATTTGGTTACAGACGGACAGAGCTCAAACAAAAAGGAACACAATCTCTAAGCGAGGCTATTTTATTAACAAATTAAAAACAAATACATCCCATAACTGTGAAATGCTTACAGACAAAATACAAACAAGCTGTCTGTAACACGCATACAGCGTTGGCTGGCGCCTTGGAACAATTATAATTATAACTTTGTATTTAAAAACGCCTAATGTGATGGATGGGCGCTGTGCGCGGAGCAAAGCAGGTCCATTCTAGGTTCAATTTTGGAGATCGCCACCCGCAGATCATCTTCCACGTTAAGCCGTGACCTGTGTTTATTCTTAATGTAAGTCAGCGCGGAGAATGTCTTTTCGCATAAATACGTTGAGCCAAATTACATGAGTACATCCAACGCGGCTTTCGACAACTGTGGATATTCCAGCACGACAGAAACCCAGAACTCATCGAGCGTCTTGCCGTCAAATGCCGTCCTTAGGGTTCGATCGGTTGAAAGTTCTATCGTACGTCTACCGTCGTAATTAATCGGAGCGAACAAAGTTTTATTTCCAGTTTATTTTAATTATCCCAAATGTATACTCGCATCATTACAACCTTTTTTAACATATAAATAAAAAAAATAAAAAAATAAAATTAAGTTCCTGGAAATCATTTGCGCCCTCCACTCCGACCCCCACTTTGGGAATCGCTGAGCTAGAACTCTGACCCTCAAAGACCTGTTAGTCTGCCTTTAAAATGTCCTGTCCACCCCATACAATCAGTAAGAATCCAACTACTAACATGGCCAAGACCAAAGAGCTGTCCAAAGACACTAGAGACAAAATTGTACACCTCCACAAGGCTGGAAAGGGCTACGGGGAAATCGCCAAGCAGCTTGGTGAAAAAAGATCCACTGTTGGAGCAATCATTAGAAAATGGAAGAAGCTAAACATGACTATTAATCACCCTCGGACTGGGGCTTCATGCAAGATCTCACCTCATGGGGTCTCAATGATCCTAAGGAAGGTGAGAAATCAGCCCAGAACTACACGGAAAAAGCTGGTCAATGACCTGGAAAGAGCTGGGACCACCGTTTCCAAGGTTACTGTTGGTAATACACTAAGACGTCATGGTTTGAAATCATGCATGGCACGGAAGGTTCCCCTGCTCAAACCAGCACATGTCCAGGCACGTCTTAAGTTTGCCAATGACCATTTGGATGATCCAGAGGAGTCATGGGAGAAAGTCATGTGGTCAGATGAGACCAAAATAGAACTTTTGGGTCATAATTCCACTAAATGTGTTTGGAGGAAGAAGAATGATGAGTACCATTCCAAGAACACCATCCCTACTGTGAAGCATGGGGGTGGTAGCCTCATGCTTTGAGGGTGTTTTTTTGCACATGGGACAGGGCGACTGCACTGTATTAAGGAGAGGATGACCGGGGCCATGTATTGCAAGATTTTGGGGAACATCCTTCTTCCTTCAGTTAGAGCATTGAAGATGGGTCGAGGCTGGGTCTTCCAACATGACAACGAACCGAAGCACACAGCCAGGATGACCAAGGAGTGGCTCTGTAAGAAGCATATCAAGGTTCTGGCATGGCCTAGCCTAGTCTCCAGACCTAAACCCAATAGAGAATCTTTGGAGGAAGCTCCAAACATGTTATCATGTTTATTACTTATTATCATGATATTTATAATGTTAATAAACCATTCTGTGACTGGCTACAAATTACCAAACCCCTTTGGGTGAAATGGTTGAGTCCAAGGGGAGGGGCTTACACTTTATAGACCAGTCTCCCACTTCAATTCGGGGTGGAGTTGTAGAAGTGGTGCATTGTGGCGTTGTAGGAGTGGTGCATTGTAGCGTTGTAGGAGTGGTGCATTGTGGCTTTGTAGGAGTGGTGCATTGTGGCTTTGTAGGAGTGGTGCATTGTGGCGTTGTAGGAGTGGTGCATTGTGGAGTTGTAGGAGTCTGAGAACTATTGTAGTGAATGCACATGAGCAGGCGCGCCTTTTTTGTATATAGTTTTCTTTACTTTCCCCATAATTGTCTTTGTTTTGTTATTTTATAATAAATGAGAATGTGCATGCACATGTTTTTGAAGGGTTTTTTACACAACAGCGTTGCCGCGATTTGTTTGATGAAGGCATGCTATAAAAATACATACAGTACATGTTTATCTGTCAGGAATCCACCTGCCACGCCCCCTTCGGCCCCCTTCAGTGTGTCAGGTGCTTTCTCGGCCGCTTTCTTTGAAGCTACAGGCTTCAATCACACACATATTGTGCTCGTTTATCATTTATCACCAGTTCCTATTTAAACTTCCACACTCTCACTGTCCGTTATTGTGGGTATATGTTGGTTCACGGCGGTCATCGTTATCGCACATGTGTATCCCGGTATGTGTCTTCACACCGCCACTCTCTCAATGGCTGCTCTTTTCCTCCCAAAGCTGCGCCGCACCCCTACTAACACTACAAACACTAGCACTAACTAACAGCAGAGATTCACCAGTATACAATACAACACCTGTAGCAGCTGTAAGCCTTGATTTTTCTGCCACTTTCGCGAGTTCTTTTCTGTGGCTGCACCGAGATAACCGAGGTTAAATGGCAAATTTTTCCCTTGTGCTCGAGATATTAGATTACATCGACATGACCGATAGAAAATGCTTCGAAAAAGCGAGAATTTGGTGGTTTCACTTCAAAAACGTTGACTTAATAGGGTTGTCGAGG
>MU551531.1:585014-606133 GCA_024362625.1 Silurus asotus
GTTACCACAAACACACACGTTGATACACACTTGCTAGCAAGCACATACCTGTGAGACAGGAAGAGTCTAAACCAGGAAGGGGCGGGCCTCGGGCAATGACACACAAGCGGTGATCACACAACATGGTGCATTAAAAGTCCCCTTTTATATAGTCTTGCATGTATCTGATTGGACAACTGATGCTTTCATGACAATTTAAAGGGACACCCACAGTTCGTCCCACTACAAGTGTGTCAGGTGCTTTCTCGGCAGCTTTCTTTGAAGCTACAGGCTTCAATCGCACACATATGGTGCTCGTTTATCATTTATCACCAGTTCCTATTTAAACTTCCACACTCTCACTGTCCGTTATTGTGGGTATATGTTGGTTCACGGCGGTCATCGTTATCGCTCATGTGTATCCCGGTATGTGTCTTCACACCGCCACTCTCTCAACAACTGCTCTTTTCCTCCCAAAGCTGCGCCGCACCCCTACTAACACTACGAACACTAGCACTAACTAACAGCAGAGATTCACCAGTATACAATACAACACCTGTAGCAGCTGTAAGCCTTGATTTTTCTGCCACTTCCGCAAGTTCTTTTCTGTGGCTGCACCGAGATAACCGACATTAAATGGCAAATTTTTCCCTTGTGCTCGAAATATTAGATTACATCAATATAACCGATAAAAAATGCTTCGAAAAAGCGAGAATTTGGCGGTTCCACTTCAAAAACGTTGACTTAATAGGGTTGTCGAGGTAACCGAGGGCGATATATATAATAAACATAAAAGGTAGATGTAATTTGTATATTTTAAAAGTGTGATAGGGGATTGGAAACACAAACACCGGGGTGTCATAACCGGAAGGTATATTGTAGTATGTACAATACACCTTCTGAACAGACTTCAGGGTGGACCAAGGCCAAATTAATAAACTAAAACACTTAGCGAACACCAATTACCTACAAATAAAACCAAACAGAAAGACAAAACACTTCCCCAACTCCCTCACCAAAAACAGGGAACAAACTCACACCCAACAGAAAAGGCAGCCACACCCCTACTACCAGTGAACAAAACAACAAATATGGACATATATTTACAGATATAATACAGTGAGGTAAATATGATCAAAATGGGACAGAATAAACTTAAAGTCAAAACCGGCGTAGATCAGTACAGGAAATCACGAAATCTTGGGACAGAATAATAATCAAAGTGAGACGCATGGGAGAAGTAGCAGGGTGCTCCCTGACACAAAGAGAGTGTCGGCAAAGCGAGCTCCTGAATCCCAGCTTTCCCTCGACTTTATAAGTCGCCTCCTGCTGATGTCATCAGAAGGGAAGAGTGTGTGGCTTTAGTTTACTGGATTGCAGGGAAGACCTGGACTGGATTCTTGGTATGGCAACTGCACACAACTACACACCACATACAAATACCTCAAATTTTTCATATAATGTTCATGTGTAAATCCTGAGGTAAGTAACATTGAACTGGTTGAATTTACAGTCATTATTTAGTTTACAGAATAAATAACAATTTGAGTAGATCTGTGATCTGAAGTAGTCAAATAAATAGCAATGTAAGAGAATGGAAGGATCAGTGTAGCAGAAAGAATAGATCAATAGAGTTGAAATACCATGTTTAGAGAGCAGAGGATTGTTCAGGGAGTTCAGTTGGTCCTGCTGAATGTTGTAGTATTTCAAAACTACAGCTAAGCAAATCCCAGGGACAAACTCCTTTCACTGTATGATATTTATAACCAGAGAGATCACCATTCCTTTCATTATTCCCACTCTATTCCACTTTTCACTCACTTCTGGTAAATCCTTCACCTCCATCTTTCTTTTAAATAATTTAGCTGTTGAGATGACTCAGTGTAGTCCCATCAAAAGTGCACATTAAGCATATATTTAAGTGTCTTTAACAATTCACACAGGATTTATTATGGCTCAGTCAAGCACCAGCGCTCATCCATAGTCTCGCGGTTTGGGACCCCTTTCCAGCTTGATGTTCACTGGAGCCCACTCTCTGATTGATTCTGAAAATCAACACACAAAAAAAGAAAATGAGAACAGGAGTAACACTGCTGAAAAAAAAAGATAATAAAACCCACAGGACACAAAATTGCAAAAATAAATCAAGAAAATTATTAAAAGGACATAAAAAAACCCAACACAAAACAAAATAAATTAGTCCTTTCATTTCATTAGACCTACAAACAAACAAATTCAGATTGCTGTGGTGAGCATGCAAGCGTGTTATGGGCGAATTCAACCCAGACCAATTTGGAGGACCACAAAGCTGTGTCTTTAGCAAATAGGATTCAAAGAATTATCTCCAGATGCTGATACTTTTGGTTTGTCCATTGGTCTGAGGTACAGAGATTCAGTAGAACTCCCTCCACTAGTTGTCGGAAAACTGGGTACGACATTGACAATCTTCAGAAACAGTTTATCATTGAGAGGATGATGGTGTGTTGCGCTGAGGGTGGCAAATGCGTGACAAATTTTTAATCAAAGGAGCAATGGTGAATGGTGTTGGTGGAGCAGACCTGAGGCCAAAGGGTCCTATTTATCTTGTACTGTGCACATATAGGGCAAGCGGTCACAAACTGCCATATGTCCTTCTTGGCTATTGGCCACCAAAACTTTTGCTGATGGAGGGACAAGGTGCACAGGGTTCCTTAATGGCAGAAAAGCCATGAGCTATTGCACCACTGGAGGACCTTAGAGTAAAGTTGGTACATAAAGTTGAGTCTCCCCTCAGGGCAATTGTTGGAAACAAACACCCCAGCCGTCACTTGGTGCAAATTTCTCTCAATGTCACTGTGAAAGTCCTGGATCATGATGGACGAGGAAAGAATGTGGGTTAGGGGGGTCATCCCCCTCTTTAACTGCAGACTCCTGCTGGTTAAGGGCATCTGGTTTGCTGTTCTCTGAGCCTGGACGGTAGGAAGAGGGTTAAATAGAAACCCCATTAAGAACTGTCCCATTTTTTTTGCCTGTCGGGAAGTAAGGCACTTTGTACTCCAGATTGTGATAAGCTGTCCAGATGACAAAAGGTTGCTCAGCGCTCTCCAGCCAGTTCTGGCCCTAGACATGGACCCGCACCTTGAGCAAAGACTCAGGGTAGGATTGGTAACCCTTGGTCTAGTTCTGGCCCCTCTTTTAATGCTAAGCTCTGCTTTTTGCTGAACATGGGGCTACCATATATCCTGCCTCACTATAATAGAGACAGAGTTCCATAGAGCACCGCTGTTGGAGCGACATACAAAAAGTGCTTTGAGTCTCTAGTAGTGAATAAATCTACACTGGTACGCAAAATTACGAACTTAATATAAATATAACCCTTCAATTCTACAAACTTGGAAAGTGCTAATTTAGGTATTTCAGGAAGAGGTAGGTTTTCAGTCGTCGCTTAAAGATAATCAGGGACTCTGCTGTACGGACATCTAGGGGAAGTTCATTCCCCTAGATTCAAGCCTTGAAGTGTAATTACCTCTCATTCGGGGAGAAAGTGGTACCAGTTGAGCAGTGCTGGAGGATATCAGACAGCGTGGTGCAGTGCGAGATGTGATGAGGTCACTGAGGTAAGATGGTGCTGGTCCATTTTTGGCCTTGTAGGCAAGCATCAGTGTTTTGTGCAGGATTGTGATGTTTTGAGTTCCATAGAAGACCGATCAGCTTTGTTTTGTCATAGTTGCTAATTTAGCAGAATTCTGTGCTGTGTTGACTTTGACAAAAGACCGATCGCCTTAGCTAACATCACCGCTGGTGAAGAAATGAGATTCAAATGTGCACTTCCTGGAGTCATGTACGATTTTAATCTGCTTTTTTTTTTTTTTGATCATTTAAATCACATGATTCACCGATCACAGTTCTGATCTTTATCTTCTGTTATCTACAGACTTACAACATTTGTGGAGTGGGTGAAGATCATAAAAAACAAAAAATGTAATGTCGACCGAGAATTAAACATCAAATTCAAAGCATCTCACCATGTACCAGTTTAACCTGCTGCTTGAAGCAAACTGATTTTATGTTTAACAGTACAAAGGTGTTTTTTTTTTTTATAAATCAAACATACACCTGTAACGGCACTTATTTATTATTATCTTCTACACATTTACAACTTATGGCTTCTTGTTTTTGAGTATCAGATTAATTTTTTTTCTTAGAATTTCTTCTCTATACTGGTAGAACATGATGAGATTTATTTAATTGTTTAAAAATTTGGGACAAAATCATTCAGAATAAATCCTTTTACAATCTCATTTACACTATTTGTCAGATTCTCTTATCCTAAGCAAACAGTTGAATTTTACTGACTTTTCTCAAGGGTCCAACATTAGTACTTTTCAATCAGATGTCCAATTCCTGAGTAAAATAATAAATAAAAAATCTATCAATCAATCAATCTATCTATCTATCTATCTATCTATCTATCTATCTATCTATCTATCATGTACACAAATTTATGTAAGTACATATATTCATTATTTTTTAAATAAAACAAAATAAAAAATAAAAAAATAAAAAAAAAATTACATATTTATATATGGAAAAAAAAAAAACTATTACTTTTTATTTTATTCTATTGACAGCAATATAATAATATAATATACACATACAGCATTGTGCAAAAGTCACCATTAGATTGTTTCAGCAGTAGTATATTGATGAAAATTTCCAGTTATGAATTAGTGTCTTTAGTAGAATTAAACCAAACATTTTTTTTAAATATTTGTACACTATTTAAAGAAAGAAATAAAATCACGTTTCTATGCAAAAGTGGCTACTATCTAGTGTGACCCTGAACAATAGCAGGAACAGGGCTCTCATAAACCTAAATGAAATGCAGAGGTGGCAAAAGTGCACACATCCTTCACTCAGTAGAAGTACAGATTCTGATGTTTTAAAAGACTCTGGTGAAACATGAAAGATCTGACTGCACTTTTTCACTCAAGTTAAAGCAAAAAAGTTTGGGCTCTGACATGTATTTACAGTTGTGTTCAAAATGATTCAACCCCAAAAGCTGTAAATGGTTTTAGGGAATTTAGTGTACATTTGTGATTGTATTCAGAATGAAATCTTACAAGGACTTCTTAAAGAACCATATGCAACTAAAATGACATCAATTAGTTTTGTAATACAGTAGTAAATGTTTCTTTTGTGAATTCGTCATTGACATAATTATTCAACCCCTTAAAGACTACCACTCTGAAGAACAGAGGTTCAATTAAATGTTTTCAATCAGGTATTGAAAACACCTGTGGATATCAGGGAGCAGCAATAAAGCCTAATAAGCACCAATTAGGCAGCTTTAAAATGACTGTGATACTCAGCTCCTTCTAGACATTTACTGGTGTGGTTACAAACATGGTGAGGTCAAGAGAATGGTCCAGGAAGACAAGAGAACAGGTGATTACTCTTCACAAGAAGGGCAATGGCTATAAGAAGATTGCAAAAATGTTAAACCTACCAAGAGACACCATAGGAAGCATCATTCGCAAATTCAAGGCAAAGGGCACTGTTGAAACGCTACCTGGTCGTGGCAGAAAGAAGATGCTGACTTTGACTGCTGTGCGCTACCTGAAGCATAGAGTGGAGAAAAGTCCCCGTTTGACTGCTGAGGAACTGAGAAAAGATTTGTCAGATGTGGGTACTGAAGTTTCTGCTCAGACAATACGGCGCACCCTGCGTAATGAAGGCCTCCATGCCAGAACTCCCAGGCGCACCCCCTTGCTGTCCCCAAAGAATAAGAAGAGTCGACTGCAGTATGCCAAAAGTCATGTGGACAAACCACAGAAGTTTTGGGATAGTGTTCTGTGGACTGATGAAACAAAATTAGAACTGTTTGGGCCCATGGATCAACCCTATGTTTGGAGGAGGAAGAACAAGGCCTATGAAGAAAAGAACACCTTGAGTACTGTAAAGCATGGCGTGGGGTCAATCATGCTTTGGGGCTGTTTTGCTTCTGCAGGTACTGGGAAGCTTCAGCGTGTGCAAGGTACCATGAATTCTCTTCAGTACCAGGAGATATTGGATGACAATTTGATGCAGTCTGTTACAAACCTGAGGCTTGGAAGACGTTGGACCTTTCAACAGGACAATGATCCCAAGCATACCTCCAAGTCCACTAGAGCATGGTTGCAGATTAAAGGCTGGAACATTTTGAAGTGGCCATCGCAGTCACCAGACTTAAATCCAATTGAGAACCTCTGGTGGGACTTAAAGAAAGCAGTTGCAGTGCGCAAGCCTAAGACTGTGACTAAACTGGAGGCTTTTGCCCATAATGAATAGGCGAAGATTACCGTAGATCGCTGCAAGACACTTGTGTCAAGCTATGCTTCACGTTTAAAAGCTGTTATAACTGTGAAAGGATGTTTTACTAAGATTGAATGTCACTTGGGGGTTGAATAAAACTGATAATGATGTGAGCTCAGAAAAGACATTTGTGGTTATTTCATTATAAATGTTATGTTATATTTGTCTGACCTACACGTGCCTCTTTGAATAAATTGTAAGCAGGATGACTGAATGATCATAATCAATATCAAACCGACCAAAACAATCAATTTCAGTGGTGGTTGAATACTTTTGAAAACAACTGTAAGTAAAAAGTAGTGATTATTACTACCTGTTTAAGTGTCATGCTCGTAACTGAACCCCACATCATATTAATATCTCCATATTAATAACATCCACCATATAGAACACAAGCAGAGAAAAGATGATGACGATCAAGTGATCAGGAACGTCTCTGTTCTCAGTCATGTTTACATCACTGACTCCCTCTATCTCTTCCACATTAACCCCAGACTTCTTACTGCCTTCTGCCTGCTCATTTTGAACTTCAGAAACTTGTCTACGTCTGTGGTGTGTGAGAAGAAGTGAGAAGAAGTAAGTAATGAGTCTGGTTTAAAAATGTAATAAATAGAAAGTACAGATATTTGTGTAAAAATCGTATTAGATGAAAGTTAAATTAAAAAAATCAATAAAGAGTAAATTAAAACTGATATCAGAAAAATCTACTTAAGTACATTAACAGAGTATTTGTTGCTTCTCACCTCTAATAAAATGAAACCATAGATAATTTAATTGCTATAACTTGTATTTGTTTTAATATTTCATTTCAGACTCTTGAAAGACAAATATCTATTTCTTACATTTTTAAACCAGACTCATTACTCACTTCTTCTCACACACCACAGACGTAGACAAGTTTCTGAAGTTCAAAATGAGCAGGCAGAAGGCAGTAAGAAGGCAGTAAGAAGTCTGGGGTTAGAGACAGTGGCATTGAGTAAAAGACAGTAGGTGGTGCTGGTGGTAGCAGAGCTGAAGATGTTGAGGTTTTCGTTGGGAGTGACGAGGATGGATAAGATTAGAAATGCGTTTATTAGAGGGACAGCGCATGTAGGACGTTTTGGTGACAAGGTGAGGGAGGCGAGATTGAGATGGTTTGGACATGTCCAGAGGAGGGACATGAATTATATTGGGAGAAGGATGCTGAGGATGGAGCCGCCAGGAAGGAGGAAAAGAGGAAGGCCAAGAAGGAGGTTCATGGATGTGGTGAGGGAAGACATGCAGGTAGTTGGTGTAAAAGAGGCAGATGTAGAGGACACGGTGGTACGGAGACATATGATCCGCTGTGGCGACCCCTAATGGGAGCAGCCGAAAGAAGAAGAAGAAGATTTCTTTTTAGACTCTTCAGTTTGGTAAATGCCCGTTCAGCCTCTGGGTTCCAGTTAAAAGCCTGATGTATGGAGGTGAGTGAGTGAGGGGGGACCGCGACAGAGCTATAGCCCCTGATGAACCGCCAATAGAAATTGGCAAAACCCAAAAACCTCTGTAATTACTTACGGGTGGTGGGTATGATCCGCTGTGGCGACCCCTAATGGGAGCAGCCGAAAGAAGAAGAAGACGATTTCATTTCAGACTCTTCAGTTTGGTAAATGCCCGTTCAGCCTCTGGGTTCCAGTTAAAAGCCTGATGTATGGAGGTGAGTGAGTGAGGGGGGACCGCGACAGAGCTATAGCCCCTGATGAACCGCCAATAGAAATTGGCAAAACCCAAAAACCTCTGTAATTACTTACGGGTGGTGGGTTGGGGCCAGTCCTTTACCGCCTGAATCCTGGCTTGGTCCACCTGGACATGATCGGCAGAAAGGACAAATCCAAGGAAGGTGGTGCTGGACACATGAAAATCGCATTTCTCCACCTTAACGTATAATCCATTCTGGAGGAGCCGCCCGAATACCGAACACACGTGCTGGACATGTTCATCTCTAGAGCGTGAGAACACGAGATTGTCGTCCAGGTATACGAACATGTAGTGGTTATGTCATGTCTCGAAGAACGTCATTCACCAACGCCTGGAAGACAGCTGGCGCATTGGTAAGGCCAAATGGCATAACAAGGTATTCATAATGCCCTGATGGGGTATTGAATGCTGTCTTCTACTCATCCCCCTCCCGGATGCGGACAAGGTGGTAGGCGTTGCGGAGGTCCAGTTTGGTGAAAATGATCGAGCCCTGGAGAGAGTCGAACGCAGAAAACCTCAAGGGCAATGGATACCGGTTCTTAACAGTTATGGCATTTAGGCCCCAATAGTCAATGCAGGGACGGAGGCTCTTGTCCTTCTTTTCTAAAAAGAAGAACCCTGCGCCTGCCAGAGAGGAGGACAGGTGGATAATGCCGGGAGCCAGCGAGTCCTGAATGTATTGGGTCATGGCCGCCTGCTCGGGTGCTAAAAGATGGTAAAGCTGGCCACGGGGTCGCATAGTTCCGGGCAGGAGATCTATAACAATACAAACAAAGCCCCTGAGAACTGCGTCTTTCCTTTTCTGATTGAGACAGGTGCCGACGTGCGATTTTCATAGGCTGCGGTGGGGATGAGGCCGCCGAGGCAGGAGTAGTCCGGGGGGGGAAGTATGGTGGTGAGCCGGATAGTGCGTGAAATGCTCAGAACGACGTTCACGTATTCTTCTGTCCATCCGAATGGCCAGGGCAATCAAGGCATCCAGACCAGGGGGAAGCTCACAGGCAGCTAGCTCGTCCTTCACCTGGGCTGAGACCCCGAAAAAAGGTGTCATATAGAGCGGTGCGATCCCACCCACGTTCAGTGCAGCTGGCCAGATTGTTCTGTCAGGGACTCGGGTGCAGGGTTGGGTGAGTGGATGATAGGACCCAAATGCAGGATGCTCCAGACGATATGAATTGAGAGAGGAGGGTTCACAGGCAGGAAATATCCGAACACAATTGCAAAAAAACACAGTCATGGCACGCACAGGGTTAAAGTAGTAGAAAAATATGGGAAGGATAGAACAGGCAGGAAAGCAAAATGTCCATAAACTTATGAGCAAACAACAGAAGCACACATGGGGTTAATATCGAGAAAAAAAAGAAAAACAATAATGTCCAAATACTTTTGACCAAGTAGTAGAAGCACACGCTGGGTTTATACATAGGAAAGAGAAAACAGAAGCGAGTCCAAAAGCAGGCAGACAGAGGGAGTGAGCCGGGGAACAGAGCAAAAGGGGAATTCAAAGATCCGAAAACCGAGGGCAGGCAAAAATCCCAAAAACCGGGAGATCCAAAAATGAAAGAAAACTTTCCACAGGGAAAAAATAAAGGCAGGAAGGTCTCAAAAGTGCGGAGCCAAACGAGACAATCTCGAGGCAGCGAGCGCAGGCAGCCGGTGGCATTTATACAGAAACAAGATGGCGGGCATGCCGGTGTTGCCGGCTTAGAGATGACGCTGAACCGGAAGCGGACATCCTGATCGCGGAAATGTTCAAGCGGTTGGCTGACACTTTTTTATATAGTTTATTAGACTACATGTCTATCATCAGACCTGATAGAGTGAACTATGCAGCTCTGGCTATTATTACTTCCCAGACAATGAACAATTTGAAAGAGGATCCATGTCTGCAGGAGAGCTCTGTAAACTTGGTCGATTTGAAGGCGCCATTGCTGAACACCAAAACGCTGGGGGCCGCTTGGGGTCCTTTTTAAACACTAAACCACTGACCCATAAACTTTACTCTAACCCTCACCATGTGTCTTTACTAATTTCTAATAGGAAAAAAATTAAAAAACTGCAAAGACAGAGCTCGCTTTGGACAAGGTGGTAGGCGTTGCGGAGGTCCAGTTTGGTGAAAATGATCGAGCCCTGGAGAGAGTCGAACGCAGAAAACCTCAAGGGCAATGGATACCGGTTCTTAACAGTTATGGCATTTAGGCCCCAATAGTCAATGCAGGGACGGAGGCTCTTGTCCTTCTTTAATGCCAGGAGCCAGCGAGTCCTGAATGTATTGGGTCATGGCCGCCTGCTCGGGTGCTAAAAGATGGTAAAGCTGGCCACGGGGTCGCATAGTTCCGGGCAGGAGATCTATAACAATACAAACAAAGCCCCTGAGAACTGCATCTTTCCTTTTCTGATTGAGACAGGTGCCGACGTGAGATTTTCATAGGCTGCGGTGGGGATGAGGCCGCCGAGGCAGGAGTAGTCCGGGGGGGGGGGGGATGTGGTGAGCCGGATAGTGCGTGAAATGCTCAGAACGACGTTCACGTATTCTTCTGTCCATCCGAATGGCCAGGGCGATCAAGGCATCCAGACCAGGGGGAAGCTCACAGGCAGCTGGCTCGTCCTTCACCTGGGCTGAGACCCCGAAAAAAGGTGTCATATAGAGTGGTGCGATCCCACCCACTGTCAGTGCAGCTGGCCAGATTGTTCTGTCAGGGACTCGGGTGTAGGGTTGGGTGAGTGGATGATAAGACCCAAATGCAGGATGCTCCAGACGACATATGAATCGAGAGAGGAGGGTTCACAGGCAGGAAATATCCGAACACAATTGCAAAAAAACACAGTCATGGCACGCACAGGGTTAAAGTAGTAGAAAAATATGGGAAGGATAGAACAGGCAGGAAAGCAAAATGTCCCTAAACTTATGAGCAAACAACAGAAGCACACATGGGGTTAATATCGAGAAAAAAAAGAAAAACAATAATGTCCAAATACTTTTGACCAAGTAGTAGAAGCACACACTGGGTTTATACATAGGAAAGAGAAAACAGAAGCGAGTCCGAAAGCAGGCAGACAGAGGGAGTGAGCCGGGGAACAGAGCAAAAGGGGAATTCAAAGATCCGAAAACCGAGGGCAGGCAAAAATCCCAAAAACAGGGAGATCCAAAAATGAAAGAAAACTTTCCACGGGGAAAAAATAAAGGCAGGAAGGTCTCAAAAGTGCGGAGCCAAACGAGACAATCTCGAGGCAGCGAGCGCAGGCAGCCGGTGGCTATTTATACAGAAACAAGATGGCGGGCATGCCGGTGTTGCCGGCTTAGAGATGACGCTGAACCGGAAGCGGACGTCCTGATCGCGGAAATGTTCAAGCGGTTGGCTGACACTTTTTTATATAGTTTATTATAGAACCGTACAGCCCGCTGCCTAATTTCAGGCAGCTTTGTCAACTACATGTCTATCATCAGACCTGATAGAGTGAACTATGCAGCTCTGGCCATTATTACTTCCCAGACAATGAACAATTTGAAAGAGGATCCATGTCTGCAGGAGAGCTCTGTAAACTTGGTCGATTTGAAGGCGCCATTGCTGAACACCAAAACGCTGGGGGGCCGCTTGGGGTCCTTTTTAAACACTAAATCACTGACCCATAAACTTTACTCTAACCCTCACCATGTGTCTTTACTAATTTCTAATAGGAAAAAAATGAAAAAACTGCAAAGACAGAGCTCGCTTTTAACAGTCATGGCAAGTCTTCACAGTGGAAGAGCCTGTCACTTCATCTAAGTGGCATATCCGTACACCCAAATTTTGATCAGTGGTAATGATCCTCGACATGAATGACAGCTTGTCCATGCCACACTAATAGAGTTCTTGGCAAACATTATTCTGCATCTGGATCAGCAGTCTGGGGATGGACTTTCGTATGACACTGATAATAGCAGCAATGTTGTTTTCTGATGATCATCATGCAAACGTTGTTGAATGGTTTTGACATTGTTGGGGTTGGGAGATTATTCTGAGGAGGGATCTCCTTTACCAGGGGGGGGGGGGGGGGGCAATATTTTACCATTGCCCAGAGCTGTGGAGGCTGTGGCTTTGGCCCCTGAGGGGGCCCAGCTCTGAGGTTCCAGTCTCTCCACTGAGGTGGTAAAAACCATTCTCCACTCCAGAGCTTTTTTTTTCTGAGGCTTACGCCCCCTGTACAACCTAGAGTCGCCATTTTGGGGGCTCTTTCTGAGCCCCCCTATCAAACCTCTACCTGAGGCATCTATGAGGCACCTTTCAATCAAGACCACGTTCTTGTTGCCTGTCTGCTCCATCAAAATAATAGGCGACCTGCAGCCCCTTTCTGTGGCCCCCTCCTTCCTGGAAATTACCCCAGGTATGGCTGGTGCCTTCCTATACCCCTGTATGGGTTATATCCCCAAGGTGCCCTCGGTCATTCCACGACCCATACGATTACAGCCAATTTATCCTCCTCTGTTCCAGGCGCCGGGCCAGGAGAAACTGAACCGGCTCTGTCCAGTGCGTCACTGGACACCCATGTCCACAGGACAGGTCCTTGGAGAAGGACCGATCAGCTGCTTGTCTGTTATAGCCCTCCCAGGAGAGGCCTTCCTCCTAATAAGCAGACTCTGAGCAGGTGGATTTTTGACACTATCACATCATCTTGCTCACTCCACCTGGAGTGTGGCTGCCTTAAAATCTTGGTCCTCTAAAGTTCCCCTCCAAAACATATGTGATGCTGCCTTCACTAATATGTGCTTTCTACTCCCGGTCGTGACGTCACCTCATCAGTGATGGCCAGCGTCCAATTGTTGACTGATTACACACATTATTTCAAAGCATGAACACTTGGCCGTGTTTTGACCCAATGTCTCATTCCTTCAGGAAACTAAGTTCACATACATAACCTAGAGACGTTCCTCCTGATTGCTCATCGTCTTCCAGTGATGTTCTTCCCCACTTGAAGTGCACCTACCACTCAAAACCCCTCAAATAACTTATTGCCGAATCATGTCAAACATCTCCAAGGCAGATTTGCCCATTTTCACACAAAATTTCATGTTTTCTCTTTGTTCTTACTTGCAGTCCCTTATGAAATTGCAGATGTGGTAATGGCCATGGTTAAAATAGCACCAGTAGCACAGCTCCCAATGTACATTGGACAGTCTCTTTTGACACACTGACTAGGTGTGGGGGATTATAATGCTACAGTGGTAAAGGCTGAAGCTAATGTTGTGCAGTGGTAGAGAATTGAGAGGTCAGTGAAGCAGCAATGGAGGATTGAAGGGATCAGTGGAGCAATGGTAGAGGATGACCAAACCACCAAACTACCAAACCATGTAGCAAATTCAAATACTCTCCAATGTACATGTGAGGATGTTTCTCAGGCAGTCTCCCCAGGAAGTAAAACGTCTTTTTTGTTGGTCTCAGATGGTTGTTTTGTGTGTCATGGACAGGAAGGATACTTAACAATATGTTTATCCTGCATTCTTCAAGCTGCTCACTCTCTGTACCTTGCAGCTTGCAGATTTGAAGCAGTGTGTGATTCATATCATTGGTGTTGCTGACGTTTAGGTTATTAGACTGTTGATGTTTAATATTGATGATGTAAAATAAAAAAATAAAAAATGTAAAAATGATTTACATGAGTTACATGCAGTTGTTTCAAATATCTTGTTTTTTTATTTGCGCATGAGATTAAACACAGCCATCGGAAAGTTTTTTAGATATTTATCGGTTTTGGTGACAACCACAATCAGCTTCTAGCTGAAGAAGTGATGGTGTGGTGATGGTGTGGTAGGGGATGTGACACACACACACACACACACCACACCCTCTCTCTCCTCTTCTGATTGGCTATAACCCCAGTGTGGAGATCATATCTACGTTATTATTCTATATTTAAATGATAACACATTCTAACGATCATCATCTTCATCAGCAGCAGCCATGTTCTGCCGTTCTCTCCTGCTGGTTCTTCTGGGGCTCTCCTGCCTTCAGTCTTTCACCATGGCACAGAGTAAGATTTATTTGTCTATTTTAAATATAGCGATTAACCTTTTATCATAACTAAATTGTAATTATATGTGTGTTTGTGTGTTCACTGTAAACCGGGAGTCTTATTTATATTAGTGTACATATTTATTATTTTCTGGGTTTTCAAAAAATGAAAACTATCACATTTTAAACCTAAGCATGAATTCAGATGTTCAGTGAAAAACAGTGGGTTTCCAATATAGTGATGAGATGGACTATATAAACACCCTCAATTTCCTTTTTTTTTTGCTGAATAATTTTTACAAAAAAAAATAAATAAATAAATAAATAAATATCTATGATAACATTTCATACACAATTTTAATAAAAATACTGCAGTAATCATTATTACATATAATAGATTGACGTTTTATTCATAGAATTTTCAAGTATACAGTCATATAATAAAAATTATATTGATCAATAAATAATATTGAAATAATTGTAATCATTTGTGTATATTGAGCCAGAGATGTATATTCATATATATATTGGAACCTCGCATAAGGAGCATAATTCATTCCAGACTCTTACTCGTAATGTAAAACTAATTTACCCAAATAAATTTATGTAAAATACAAGAATGCATTCCATGGCAAAACAAAAAAAACGTATATGTAACATTATATGTACATATTATATGTAACCTTTATTCAAAGAAAATAATATATAAATTGCTATAGAGCAGAAAACATCTTCATCTTTTCTTCTATCATGGAACAAACCAACCTGAAACATCGTCGAAAATACGAAACCATTGTGCAGATATTCTTGTCACTCCCTTTGAAACATCTATCTCTTAAATCTTGCACTTGTTCTTGAGGATTGTGTAAATCGTTGATGCAGATCGATTGTATGTGCGTGCTAGATCAGCCACGCTCACCCTCATGCCTTCGTTCTCGTTTTTCAATCATTTAACATTTACCAATATTTTTATTCTCTTATTGCTGTCTTCTTGTGGCTTTTTCTTCAGGGGACATTTTTGAAAGGGTTATTAAACTTTGTACAAATAATTTGGACAAGTTTGGAAAAAAAGTGTGATCACAAGCAACACTGACATGCTAGTGGAATAAACACATAATAAACACAGACTGATGTAGCACGGGCTCGGAACGTCCCGGTGCACAAGCAAGTGACGTAAAGAGGGGACGTCCCCTTTTAGTTATGCGAAATGTCACTTATTAAAGGAGCTATTTTATTATGATTTATTTTTCATGACATGCGAATTACTCGTTAAGAGAGGTGCTCTTTAAGCGGGGTTCCACTGTAAATATATATATATATACACTGCAATACAGTACACACAGTACAGTGCAAAATTTAATTACATTGTTTTTGCAATAGATACAGGAAATGTGTATAAAGAATTACTAAAGAAAGAAATCTGGGAAAAAGATCACGCCTGATGTAAAATAATTAAAAAAGGCCTCATGACTTAAATATAAATTCGGCCTTTATTCTGAAATAGATGAGTAGATAATGAAATATTTTTTACAGATGGAAAAGGAGCAGATTTGTGCTGTTTTGAGTTTCATAAAACCCCGGTAGCTGCAGAGAACATCGTCAAAGTTGAAGGAACGAGATTTGACTGCACACTTCCTGGAGTCATGTACGATTTCAACCTGCTGCTTTTTTAAAGACACTTTAAATCAGTTGATTCACAGATCACAGCTCTGATCTTTATCTTCCTTCCCCTACAGTCTTACAACAAACAAAGGAATGCAGATTTGTGCGGACCCTGAGGTGGACTGGGTGAAGCAGATCATCTAAATTAAAACAGCAGACTAGTCTCAAGCATCAGATTCAATTTAGATTAAAATGCTGTTTAAAGCAAATTGATGTCTTGCCTAACAGGAAAAGCTTTTTTTTATATATCAAACCTGCACCTGTAACTGCACTGATTATTCATATTTTCTATGCAAATTAAAGTACATTTATAGCTCATAGCCTCTTGGTTTGCTTCTCTGAATAATGTATTTTTAGAAAACTAATAAAGAAGCTTTTTTTTCTTTCTAAAATGGAATGATCTAAATGTAAATGTAAAACAGGAAAATATCTAGAAATAGTTTGGATGTGTTCAGTATCAGGAATCAGAGGAGATGGTGGTGGAATGTATATTAATACATGGTTTTAGTATCACACAGAGCGAAGAAGCATCAGAGAAACAGGAAGTGAAGCATTTGAAACATTTTTCCTAAACGTAAGAAGAAATTTGAAAGAAATATTTTTTACATCTTTGCCCACAATCAGGTCCAGTCGATGTTGGGAAAACACCTTTAAACTGTGACATCATCTAATGTAGACATCTGTTATCTATCCAAATGATCTAATCATCTCAACATGTACTCTAAATACACTATTATTAGACTACGTATCTGAGGTGTATAAATGTTTACATTCTGATGAAGGTTTAAGTGAAACTGGTTCTCTGAGTAGCTCAATGTCGGCTACCAGGTCCTGACTTGATGTCAACTTCATATCTAACAGTTGTTACGTCGCAGTCTAGGGTTGGGGCGTACAGCATGATTAAAGGCACGAGTGGTAAATATATATATATATGATTGGCACATAAGAGAATGTCGTTTTGACAGAAACTACCAATGATCATGGCAGCACTGTCCTTGTTCCACCTTGTCTCGATTCTCTCCTGCAGCAGAAGAGAATCGATATATATATATATATATATTAGGTAGATGGAAGTGTATTTGGTAAAAGTGTGATGGAGGAATGGAAACACAAACGTCGTAAAACGGAAGGTATATTGTAGTATGTACAATACAGCTCCTGGACAGACCTAAGGGTGGACCAAGGCCAAAATAATAAACAAAAAACTCTTTTAACAAACACTAATTACTTAAAATAAAACCAAACAGAAAGACAAAACACTTCCCCAACTCCCTCAATAAAAACAGGGAACAAACTGACACCCAACAGAAATGGCAGCCACACCCCTACTACCAGTGAACAAAACAACAAACGTTTATACATATACATATAAATACATATATTTACAGATATAACACAGTGAGGTAAATATGGTCAAAACAGGACAAGGCAAACTCAGAGTCAGAACGGGCATAGATCAGTAACAGAAAATCACGAAATCTTGGGACAGAATAACAATCAAAGAGAGCGTCGGCTAAGCTAACTCCCGAATCCCAGCTTTCCCTCGACTTTATAAGTCGCCTCCTGCTGATGTCATTAGATGGGAAGAGGTGTGACTTTCGTTTACTGGAATGCAGGAAAGACCTGGACCGGAGTGTCGGGAGTCTCGGGATCGCACCTTACAGAATAAAGGACAATTTTAGTAGATCTGTGATCTGAAGTAATCAAATAAATGGCAAATAAAGATAATGGAAGGATCAGTGGAGCAGGAAGGATAGATCTATAGAGTTGAAATTCCATGTTTAGAGAGCAGAGGATTGTTCAGGGAGTTCAGTTTGTCCTGCTGAATGTTGTATTATTTCAATACTACAGCTAAGCAAATCCCAGGGACAAACTCCTTTCACTGTATAATATTTATAACAAGAGAGGAGATTGTGGGTGAGCCCTGGCATTACTACTTGATAGGAAAGCACCAGGGCTTGTAGTATTTCAATACTACAGCTAAGCAAAGCCCAGGGACAAACTCCTTTCACTGTATAATATTTATAACAAGAGAGGAGATTGTGGGTGAGCCCTGGCATTACTACTTGATAGGAAATCACCAGGGCTCACCCACAGTCTTGCATTTCGGGACCCCTTTCCAGCTAGTCTATGCTGGTGCCCACTCTCAGATCGACCCTGAAACGCAACACATACAAAAAAGAAAATGAGAACAAGAGAAACAAAGAAAACAAGATAATAAACCCCAAAGGACACAAAATTGCAAAAATAAATAAATAAAATAGTTGAAAGGACCACAAAAAACACAACACAAAACAAAACAAATTAGTCATTTTATTTCATTACACCTTCAAATAGACAAATTAAGAATGCTGTGGTGACTGTTGAGCATGCAAGAGTGTTATTGGGTGTATTCAACCCAGACCAAAATGGAGGACCACAAAGCTGTGTCTTAGGATTCAAAGAGCTACTGTATCTCCAGATTCTGATTCTTTTGATTTGTCCGTTGGTCTGGGGATAAAAAACAGAGTATTGGATGATAGAAATTCAGTAGAACTCTCTCCTAAAGTTGGCATAAAAGTGGGTATGACATTGGCCATCTTTAAAAAACAGTTTATCATTGAGAAGATGATGGTGTGTTTTGCTGAGGGTGGCAAATCCTGTGACAAATTTTTAAGCAAAATAAGCATGGGTGACAGGGTACCTGAAGTTGGTGGAGCAGACCTGAGGCCTAAGGGGCCTATTTATCTTGTGCTGGGCACATGTAGGGCAAGCGGTCACAAACTGCCAAATGTCCTTCTTGGCCATGGGCCACCAAAACTTTTGCTGCTGGAGGGACAAGGTGCACAGGGTTCCTAAATGGCAGAAGAGCCACGAGCTATGGAACCACTGAGAGTAAAGTTTGTACATAAAGTTGTAAGGCAGTAAGGCACTTTGTACTCCAGATTGTGATAAGCTGTCCAGATGACAAAAGGTTGCTCATCGCTCTCCAGCCATTTCTGGCCCTGGACATCAACCCATACCTTGAGCCAAGGCTTGGGGAGAATTGGTAAACCTTGGTCTAGTGCTGACCCCTCTTTTAATGCCAAGCTCAGCTTTTTGCTGGACATGTGGCTACCATATATCCTGCCTCACTACAATTGAGACAAAGTCCCATAGGGCACTGCGGTTGGCTGGTATTGGCTTGCTGCAGGAGAGAATCGAGACAAGGTGGACCAAGGACAGTGCTGCCATGATCATTGGTAGTTTCTGTCAAAACGACATTCTCTCATGTGCCAATCAGTGCAGGTGGCTAGACTGATCAAAATGTCCAGATCCAGTAAAAGCTCCTGGGCAGTGTATTCGTTCTTGACGGGAGTCTCAAGTAGTGTGAGACCGCAGACTAAAGTGCTGTAGAGTGCTATGGAATCCTATCCGCTATCCGCAAGACATTCTAAAAAAATCCACAAAAAAAAGACATATTGTAAACGTTGTATACAACAGCAATTGATTCCTTAATCCACACAAAAAAGACAAGCTAATAAAACCCAATTTATACAACTATGTTACAATATTACTTTTATTGGCCAACTAATCAAGAGAAATAAAAAAATCACAAATATCGTTAAAATCACTCCACCAGGAGAGTCACCACTGCTACACTTATGATGTGTAATTAAAAAATATGAGGCAGAGGGTATTTTAGTAAATTACATTCAGTGTTGTTTTAATATGTTTAAATTAAAGCTCACTTGTTTTCTTTTCATTAGAATGTATAATTAAACAGCTGTGGGAAAGTGAACATTTAAAGTGTTAGATTTTTATCATTTAAATTGAGAACCACAGCTGGTTTCTAGCAGGGGGTGGGGGGTACTTTTTTTTTAGCTAAACTACTACCCTCCCTTCACACACCACACTCTCCCTCCTCCTCTGATTGGCTTATAACCCCAGTGTGGAGATCATATCTAGGTTATAATTTTACATTAAAAGGATAACACATCTTAATAATTATCAGCCATGTCCTGTCGTTCTCTCCTGCTGGTACTCCTGTGGATCTCCTGCCTTCAGCCCTGCGTGATGGCATGTAAGATTTTTATTTAAATACAGCAATTAACCTTTTATCATGCCTGAATGATAAAAGTAGTTCAAGTGTTTGTGTGTGTGTGTGTGTGTGTGTGTGTTTGCTCTGCACTGGGTGCCTGATTTATATTAGTCTTTATATTTATTGCTTTCTGGCTTTTAAAAAATAATACATTTGTCACGTTATGAACCCAAACATGAATTCCTTAATTTTAATGATCATTTTTATATATTTTGCTAAATATTCTAAAAAAAAAGAAAATCATTTGAAATATTTTAAAGTTTGATTTTAATCTAGTAATTATTAGAATATAATGAGCCAAATATGATGTTGATATTATTTATATTATGTATAAAACAATAACACAGTGTATACAGTATTTTGCAAAAGTCTTAATTGTGTGGATAAAAATATATAATTTATGATGACAATTTAAAAAAAAGCTTCTTGACTTTAATATAACTTCAGTCTTTAGTCTGAAATAAATAATTAAATAAGAAGATGATGGAATATTTTGTCACAGGTTCTGCAAATGGAGCAGCATTGTGTTGTTTTGTGTTCCATAAAAAACCGATCCCTTCAGCGATCATTGTCTCTGTTGAAGAAACAAGATTTGACTGTACACTTCCTGGAGTCATGTATGATTCCAACCTGCTTCTATTTTTTTTATAATTTAAATGAAAGATTATCATTTTACCCTGACATTTATATTCTTTCCTGTACAGTTTAACTACAAAAAAAGGATTATGGATATGTGCAGATCCTGAGGTGGACTGGGTGCAGCAGATCATTAAAAGCAAAAATGGACCGGAGAAGCAGATCACTGAAAGAAAAAGTGTTTGGGTGAAGCAGATCACTGAAAGCAAAAGTGGTTGGGTGGATCAGATCATTTAAAGCAACACTTTATGTCTGATGATCATTTAAAAATGCAGCATTACTTTAATATAACTTTAACCTTTGTTTTGTCACAGGTGCAAATGAAGCAGGATTTTGTGCTTTGTTGAGTTTCACAAAAGACCGATCGCCTTAGTGAACATCACCGCTGGTGAAGAAACGAGATTCAACTGTACACTTCCTGGAGTCATGTACGATTTCAACCTGCTTCTATTTATTTTAGATCATTTAAATCACATGATTTACAGATCACAGTTCTGATCTTTATCTTCTTTCATCTACAGTCTTACAACATTTGTGGAGTGGGTGAAGAAGATCATAAAAAGCAAAGAATTTAATGTCGACCGAGACTCAAACAACAAATTCAAAGCATCTCACCATGTACCAGTTTAACCTGCTGCTTAAAGCAAATTGATTTCATGTTTAACAGTACAAAGGTGTTTTTTATAAATCAAACATACACCTGTAACGGCACTTATTTATTATTATCTTCTACACATTTATAA
>MU551531.1:606441-618805 GCA_024362625.1 Silurus asotus
TATATATATATATATACATACATACATACATACATACATACATACATACATACACTTAATTTTATATGAGTGTATAAACTGTATTTATTACTTTATGGGGTAAAAATGTTTCTATTACATTATCAACCAAAGCATAAATTCGGATGCTCATTATAATATTTGGGTCTCCAACCCTGTGCAGAAATGTGTCTATAAACATTATTTATTTCTTCTGAATCGTTTCTACATTAAATGAGAAAAAATAATATTATAATTTCATACAAATGTCTAAAAAATAAGGATTTAATCCTTTAAAATATTTAGATTTCAGTCATTTACAAGAGTATTTTGTCTTCATGCTCTATGTTGAGTTTGGTTTCACTAATAATAAACATACATTTGCATAAAGCATCAATATTTGTCCATGCACATGTTGATTAGAGTATTAAAAACTAGTATTAATTTAAGGTACATTTAAAACAGATAATTTGAAATTAAATATTATTATGATTCAGTATTTTACTCTATTGACAGCAATATAATAATGTAATATAATATTCACAGACAGCATTGTGCAAAATTCACCATTAGATTGTTTCAGCAGTAGTATGTTGATAAAAATGTCTAATTATGAATTAGTGTCTTTAATAGAACTGAACAAAGAAAATAAGTAAATGAGCAAGAAAAAAAATCCACTTTTCCATGCTAAAGTGGCTAGTATTTAGTGTGACCATGAACAGTAGCAGGAACAGGGCTCTCATAAACCTCAATGAAATGCGGAGGTGGCAAATGTACACACATCCTTCATTAAGTAGAAGTACAGATTCTGATGTTTTGAAATACTCTGGTGAAACATGAAAGTTCTGACTGTACTTTTTCACTCATTCTAAAGTAAAGATGTTCGGGCTCTGAAATGTATTTAAGTAAAAAGTATTGACTATTTCTACCTGTTTTAGTTTCATGCTGGTAACTGAACCCCACATCATATACATCTTATACAGAAACAAGATGGCGGGCATGCCGGTGTTGACGGCTGAAAGATGACGCTGAACCGGAAGAGGACGTCGTGACCGCAGAAATGTTCAAGCGGCTGGCTGACAGTTCTTGAAATTGTACTTTCAGACATACACAGAAAACTTGCTCGGTCACCGTGTACAGACCCCCAGGGCCCTACGCTGATTTTCTTCCAGACCTCTTGATCAATTTTGATAAAGTGCTGCTTGTAGGAGATTTTAATATTCATGTAGATGATGTAAATGATGCCCTAGGATTATAATTTGTCGACTTATTAAACTCTTTTGGGGTTAAACAAAACATCACCGGACCAACTCATCACTTTTACCACACACTAGACTTAATATGCCATGGAGCAGACGTCACTGATATAGATATTTTACCTCGGAGTGATGACATCACAGACCATTACCTCATACTGTACACACTACCGGTAGAGCAGATTAGCCGTGTTTCACCATGTTATCGACTTCGTAGGACTATTGTGTTAAAGCAATACATTTATTATTTATTAATTTCTCACTAAACCCATAACTGCTAATAATCTTGATGAAATTACTAACAACATAGACCTTATCCTCACTGGCACATTAGACACTGTTGCCTCCATCCGGTTAAAAAAGATTAGAGAACAAGCACCCGCAGCTTGGTATAATAGTCATACGCATGCCCAAAAGAGAACAGCACGTGATCTGGAGAGAAAATGATGGAAAACTAAATTGGAGGTATTTAGAATCGCGTATAAAGACAGTATGCTCAGCTACAGACAGGAGCTAAAAGCTGCTAGAGCTGAACACCTGAGCAAACTCATAGAAAACAACAAAAACAATTCCAGGTTGCTTTTCAGTACAGTAGCTAAACTAACTACAAATCAGGGCTCTGAAAATTGTGTTCCATCACAGTTTAGTAGTGACGACTTTATGAATTTCTTCACTGAAAAAATAGCTAACATTAGAAAAACAATTGTAGCAGTTCAACCTCTGACATCATCTCTTGACACAATCTCACCTAAAACTCCACAACTACACTGTTTTACATGTACAGGACAGAAAGAGCTGTATAATGTTATTACCAAAGCTAAATCAACAACATGTCAGTTAGATCCCATTCCAACTAAAATATTGAAGGAAGTGTTCCATACAGCTGGTAAGCCTCTTCTGAATATTATTAATTCCTCACTATCTTTAGGTCACGTGCATAAATCCCTCAAATTAGCAGTTATTAAGTCCCTCACTAAAAAACCTAATCTGGATTTAAACACGCTATCGAATTACAGACCCATTTTAAATCTCCCATTTATGTCTACGATTTTAGAAAAGATTGTTGCTGCCCAGTTCTGTTCCCACTTACAAGAGAACAATCTCTTTAAAGAGTTTTAGTCAGGTTTTAGGCTCCATCATGCACAGAAACTGCTCTAGTTAAAATCACTAATGACCTGGTTTTAGCTTCAAACCAAGGCTTCATCTCGCTGTTGGTTTTACTAGATCTTAGTGCTGCATTCAATACTATAGATCATGATCTCCTCCTAGATCGCTTACAGAATTACATCGGCATTCAGGGACAGGCATTAAGCTGGTTTAAATCCTACCTGTCCGATCATTACCATTTCGTAGACTTGAATGGAGAGCTATCCAGGCTAATGCAAGTAAATTATGGCGTGCCACAAGGTTCAGTTCTAGGACCCCTGCTTTTCACAATATACATGCTTCTCTTGGGAAATATTATTAGAAGGCATGAAATTAGCTTCCATTTTTATGCTAATGATACCCATATATATATATATATTCAAAACCATCTCTTTTAAGTAACTAGCTGTAAACAGGAGAAGGGTAAAACCACTTCCAGATTTTTTACCCAATTTATGGAGATTTGGACTATATTGGGAGGGATGGAGTTAGAAGATGCAGACAGTAACCCTTTATTCCTTCCTACACAAATATTTTTCTGCAACATTGTTATGTTTTCATGCCTGATTGTCCTTTTAATCTCTTGGGCCGAGATCTCATGAGCAGACTGCACGTTTCTCTTACCTTTTCTGGCCCTAAACTCAAGGTTTTAGTTTCTATTTCTCTCTTCTGTCATATCTATCAAACATGAACATTAACGACTGTTTTCTCTCTGCCACACAGAAATGACCTCTTCCTTCATTAACAGAAAAACTACTATCTCTTCTAGGGGGCGGAGCATAGGGACAATGTGGGCATGGTTCATTGTCTTATGAAGCAAAACTAAAATATTTACATCCTCTATTTTTCAAACAGTATCCTCTTGCTAAATCAAAGTTGCAGGAAATAGACAAGATCTTGACCTTCCTGTTAAAACACGGTGTGATCAAGCCGTGTGTGAGCTCCTACAACACACCCGTTAATCCGGTCCCCAAACCGGATGGCACTTGGCGCTTCACCCAAGACCTAAGAAAAATAAATGATGTTGTGGTTCCTGTTGCACCTGTTGTGCCCGATGTGGCCTCCTGTATCGCCTCAATTCCATGCAATCATACACACTTCTTAGTGATTGACTTGTGTTCTGCCTTTTTCAGTGTTCCTGTAGAAGAGCAGTTGCAGCCTCTTTTTGCCTTCACGCACTAAGGGGATCAGTACAATTGGACACGTCTGCCACAAGGATTCATTGACTCCCCGGCCGTCTTTTCCACTATGGTAAGGGACGTGCTCTGTGATCTTGCTCTCCCCTCTGACTCTGTCATCTTACAGTATGCAGATGGTCTCCTGGTCTCCACAGTCTCCGAGGACCTCTGTGAACAAGCCTCCCTGTTCTTCCTGCATCATCTAGCAAGAAAAGGATTCAAGGTATCCAAAACCAAACTTCAGTTTTGTAGAACCACTGTGAATTACCTAGGGTTTAAACTCTCTCAAGGCAGCAAATAGCTCTCTGAAGGCCGTGTTCAGGTCGTTCTTAACACATGGCGTCCCTCCACAAAGCATGCTCTTATAGCTTTCTTGGGACTGATTAACTACTGCCATCAATGGATACCGCCCTGTGATCTCACACAATGATCCTTTGCAGCACCCGCTAACGTGGACACCAGAGATGAATGAGGCTTATGAGACTTTGCGGTCATCTCTGTGTTAAGCTTTCGGGTGGGCCCCAAAGTTTTGGAACTTCTCTCTGAAAGGCTGACTCATGTGTTTTATTGAGACTTCCCTGTATATGTAGGAGAGCAGAGATCGAGAGGAAAGGCTAAATTCGAGTGAATCCTCTCTAGAAGACAGAAGAAAATCCTGTCCAGATGGCAGAGGATAAAACAATTACTTACATGCTGAATTGTATCCAAACAATCTAATCTTCTCAACATTTACTAGAAATTGAATTTATATATATTTCTGTACATAATTCAGAGAGACAACAATAATATTAGTGAGGTATCTGTCAGGAGCGCAGTGACACCCTGGGTGGGCCTCTGGGGTGTTACGGCACCTACGACACCAACGTTGCCGTCACGCCTGTCACCTTTAGACAGCCATCCACTGTGGCTGTCTGGGATGTGACAGCACCCAAAGTGGCTGTCTTAAACTTGACATCGTCTTCACCGGGCCCTTGGAGCGCGAAGGCGCCTTCAGAGAAGTCTGGGTTTGCAACGGTGCTGGCTGCAAGACTTTGAGGCATGGAGTCCCCTTTGGAAGGGCTTTGACTTGTGACGTCGCCCTTGGAGAAGTCTGGGACTGTGACATTGCTTTCAGTGAGTCTGTGAAGCCTTTGTTGGCGTCTTGAGGCATGACGGCATCCTTGGAGTGTCTTGGGACTGTGGTGTCACTTTTGGGGAGACCTTGGGCCATGACGTTGTTCTCGGAGGTACCATGGACCACAGCGTCACCCTTAGAAGGACTTGGAATCCTGCCGGCGCATGCAGAGAGGCTTGGGGGCGATAAGTCGCCTTCAGAGGAACTCGGGGGAGAGACGTCGCCTTCAGAGGGACTCGGAGGAGAGTCGTTGCTTTCAGACGGACTCAGAGGAGAGATGTCGCCTCCAAAGAGACTCGGAGGAGCGACAATGTTTTCGGGGAGCCCATGAAATGCCACATCACCTTCGGAGAGGCCTGGAGATGTGGCTTAATTTTTTGGGAGACTTTAAAGTCTGACGGGCTTTTGGAAGGATCTTGCAGCATGGCAGCACCCAGGGAGGAACTTTAGAATGTGACGGCACATTTGGGGGAGTTTTGGACTGTGTTGTCGCACTCGGAGGGACCTAGGTCTACAACATTGGCTTCTGATGGATCCTGAAGTGTGCTGGCGCCTTTGGAGGGGTTTTAAAGCTTGACAGCACTTTCAGAGAGACTTGGAAGCGCTATGTAGCTGTGGTAGGAGCTGGGCAGCGCGGCGTCACCTTCGGAGGGACGATGTCGCCTCCAAAGAGACTCGGAGGAGCGACAATGTTTTCGGAGAGCCCATGAAATGCCACATCACCTTCGGAGAGGCCTGGAGATGTGGCTTAATTTTTTGGGAGACTTTAAAGTCTGACGGGCTTTTGGAAGGATCTTGCAGCATGGCAGCACCCAGGGAGGAACTTTAGAATGTGACGGCACATTTGGGGGAGTTTTGGACTGTGTTGTCGCATTTGGAGGGACCTAGGTCTACAACATTGGCTTCTGATGGATCCTGAAGTGTGCTGGCGCCTTTGGAGGGGTTTTAAAGCTTGACAGCACTTTCAGAGAGACTTGGAAGCGCTATGTAGCTGTGGTAGGAGCTGGGCAGCGCGGCGTCACCTTCGGAGGGACTGTGAAGCATGATGATGCCTTTAGAGGGACCTCAAAGCATGACCTTGAATTCAGGAGCACTTGGTGACGTGATGTCACCTTCGGAGGAAATTAAAGGTGTGACGTCGCCTAAATGTTCTTCTCCTTTCGGTTTCAGTCTGTTCTTCTGTCAGGATGCAGACCAAGCGGAAACAACGGGAATAGCTCTATCATGACTATTCACTGTTTAAACATAAAATCAGAGTCCAGGAGAGTTACGCACCGTAACGCAAAGTGAATCCGGAAAATGGGTAAGATCCAAACAGCGGGTATAATCTTTGGAATGGGTCTGATCCTCGGAAGGAGTATAATCCACGGAACGAGGATAATCCACAGAACGGAGATGATCCACGGCATGGCCAAGTGGGAAATGCTGGCAGTCGGGGATCCTCAGGGTCTGTTGCATGACCTTTAAGAATTGACAGTCAGTGACTCTAAAACAGGAAGTTATAAAGGTGTGTAAGTAACGAGGACCAGGTGTCAGAAATCATAGCCGGGAGTGGCAGAGAGAGCGGCAGCATGACAGCCACCAATGGGGGGATGGCAGGTGGATCCCTGACACCAGATACCTCTAAAATATCCCAAATAAGAATTCCATTATCAGACATAGTCCCACTAGGCACACAGTAAGTCTGGTCAGCATGAATGACCACCTTCAATCTGTTTGCTAGCGTCCTAGAGAGGATTTTGAAGTCAGCACAAAGGAGACTCACAAGTCGGCAGTTTTTAATCTCTTGAAGGTCGTCCAACTTCTTTTTTGGTAGAAGACCACTGCTCTTCTGCACCTCAGTTGTAATGATCCCTCCACAATGCTCTCATTGAGATGTCTACGTCCCAAACGATGGGCCCCACGATGAGCGCAGGAGGAAGGATGGGGTCCGGATCGCTGGGTTCCTCAGGCCCGAACACCTGGTAGAGGGCGTCGGCCTCTCCATTGAGCGCCCCGGCTTGGTAGGTGACGTAAAACCGAAACCGGGTGAAGAAGAGGGCCCAGCGAGCCTGCCTGGGGTTAAGCCTCCGGGCCTCCCGTAGGTACTGGAGGTTCTTGTGGTCAGTGATCACGGTAAATAAGTGCTCGACGCCCTCCAGACCAAAAGCTCATGGTTGCCGATGTCGTAATTCTGTTTCACAGCTAAGAGCTTGTGCGAGAAGTAAGCGCAGGGGTGAAGCTGTGGCGGGGTGCCTGATAGCTGGGAGAGAGCAGAACCTACACCGGTTGAGGAGGCATCGACCTCGATCACAAATGGTCTCCGGGGATATTACTTCTCACCTCTAATGAAATGAAACCATGAATAATTTAATTGCTATAACTTGTATTTGTTTTAATATTTTATTTCAAAATAATTTCTGTGAAAAAGGTCTGTTGCATTAGTTTAGAACTGATGATTTTAATATAATTTTAGTCTATTGTCTAAAATAAATGAGAAGATAATGAAATGTTTTGAAATGTCACCGATGCAAAAGGGAAATTCCATAAAAGACCAATAGCGGCAGCAAACATCACTTTCAAAAAAAAATTTGACTGTTCACTTCCTGTACAATTTAAACCTGCTTCTTTTTTTTTGAATAGTTAAATCATTCACAGATTAACTACAGTTTTACAACAACAAATATGGCAAGAGATTCTCACCCAACACCACCAGAAAGACAGTTCTATAAAACTCAGCTGGGACCCCACTGATGCCAGGGGTCTTCCCATCCAACATGTTCTGCAGATCTTTATAAAGCTATTGTTTGCACAAGTGTTTTTTCAGCTTTGCCACTGAATTCTTCAGTACTCTTTGCAGGTCTTTATAAAAAACTGACTGACAACGTTGTTCCTCCCTACATTGACTTTTATATACTTTATTATAGAACCCTACAGCCTGCTGTCTAATTTCAGGCAGCTTTGTCAACTACATGTCAATCGTCAGTCCTGATAGAGTAAACTATGCAGCTCCGGCCATTATTTTTTCCCAAACAATGAATAACTGGAAAGAGGATCCATGTCTACAAGAGAGCTCTGTGAACTTGGTCGATTTGAAGGTGCCATTGCTGAACAGCAAAATGCTGGGGGCAACTTTGGGTCCTTTTTAAACACTAAATCACTGACCCATAAACTTTATTCAAACCCTCACCATGTGTCTTTACTAATTTCTAATAAGAAAAAAATGAAAAAACAGCATAGACAGGGCTCGCTCTTAACAGTCTTGGAGATGATAGGCTCTTCCACTGTGAAGACTGTCACTTCATCTAAGGGGAATATCCGTACACCCAAATTTTTGTCACTGTTAATGATCCTCGACATGAATGACAGCTCGTCCATGACACACTAATAGAGTTCTTGGCAAACATTATTCTGCATCTGGATCAGCAGTCTGGGGATGGACTTTCGTATGACACTGATAATAGAAGAAATGTTGTTTTCTGATGATCATCATGCAAAAGTTGTTGAATGGTTTTGACATTGTTGGGGTTTCAGCTTGTTGAAGTTCCCTTTCAGGAACTCGAGATGCGTCGAAACGATTCTGGAACACGCCCGAGTGTTGATCTTGTGTGTTGCTTGCTTGAGAGCGGAGCATGCGAAGTTGGTTCTCGATGGAGCCGAATGTGTTCACTGTGCTCGCATGTCTTTACGTTTGCTCCTGCTGGGCACTCTTCGAGGAGGGTGCTCTGCGATAAGAAAGCCAAGGAGCTTTTGGAGGTTGTAACGCGTGCTGTTGCCAAGCTCGATATAACTTGGCTGGCTCATGAGCAGAAAGTGCTTTTATCTAGTAAATAAGATGACCGCTTTCTGACACTCGTGTCACAACCTCCATGTCGGGGTCTTCCCTTTTTTCCCAACCTGCACACCGAGGTGTCCAAGTCATGGGCTAAAACTTATTTGGCCCGCCCCAGTTCAGCCCCCACAGTTTTACTGTGTATTCCCACATAATGGGGAGGAAAGAATATGGTTATGAGGCGATGCCATGGGTTGAAGAGATGCTTGCCACGTATCTCTCTCCCGAAATCGCCTCCTTCCTTAAGACCCCGTCATTACCCACGAAGCCCATACGCAATACATCAGCACTCATGGGTAAAGCCTATGCTTCAGCAGGTCAAGCCTGCTTCCCTGCGCACTATGGTGGTGCTGCAGGCATATCAGGCTGACCTGCTGCATGAGTTGAATGTGGAAGGTGCCTTGGACTGGCGAGTCCTCCTGGGTATAGTTACATACACCAACCCCGTCTAAATGGCAGAGGAGGTGGAGTAGCAGCTATATATAATAATAATAATCTAAACGTCACACAAAAGACTAAATACAAATGTAAAACATTTGAAGTTCTTTACACCAACATAAAATATTCAGTGTCCGAAAGCAGGTCAAGCCAGTTAATTCCTCTAATTATTATTTATAGACCCCCAGGGCCCTACTCTGATTTTCTGATAGAATTTGCAGATTTCATTACAAATTTAGCTACTTCTTTAGACAAAGCATTAATTGTTGGAGACTTTAATATTCATTTTGATAATCAGGAAGACTCCTTAAGAGCAGCAGTTGTGTCCATACTAGATTCAGTTGGAATTAATCAGAATGTTATAGGACCCACTCATAGTGGCGGACACACTCTCGATTTGTTGTTAACATTTGGATTAAAAATAAAAAACTTAGTTGTAATTCCACAGTCTGAAGCTATCTCAGACCATTATCTGATCTCGTTTAAAATTTGCCTAAGTCATTGCATTTCTACCTCACCACGTTACCGTGTTAAGCGTACTTTCACGTCAGCTACAGCAGCGCGTTTTATTAATAATCTTCCAGAAATTACGATATTAGATAAATCTCCGTCAGACCCCGCAGAGCTCGATTGGGCCACTGAACATCTAGAAACAACGTTACGTTACACTCTAGATGATGTAGCTCCCCTTAAGACCAAAATGATCAGGGAGAAAAAATTAGCACAGTGGTATACTGATCATACACGCACCTTAAAACAGACCACTCGAAAATTAGAACGTAAATGGCGTCAAACAAAATTAACAGTATTTCAAATAGCATGGAAGGAGAGCCTCCTAAATTATAGAAAATCTCTTAGTGCTGCTAGATCAGCATATTTCTCCACCCTCATAGAAAATAACAAGCATAATCCTAGATTTTTATTCAGCACGGTAGCAAAATTAACAGGGAATAAAAGCACTGCACTCACATGCACACCATCAATAGGTAGTAATGATTTTATGAACTTTTTTAATAATAAAATTGAAAACATCAGGCAAGAAATCCAGACGGTTAATATAAATCCAAATTATTTTACAAGTAACCCTGTAGACAGCAGTGTAATTATAACGGATAATCAACTACAAAGCTTCACTTCTATTCATGAGAATGACTTAATTTCATTAATCTCCTCATCGAAATCTTCAACCTGCATTCTCGATCCCTTGCCTACTAGTTTCTTTAAACAGATAACTCCAGAGATAATCAAACCAGTTTTAAAAATAATTAACTCTTCTATTAGCACTGGTTATGTACCTAAATCTTTCAAACTGGCAGTTATCCACCCCCTTATTAAGAAACCTGACCTTGACCCATGTCAGTTGTCCAACTACAGACCGATATCAAATCTCCCCTTTATATCCAAAATTTTAGAAAAGGTTGTAGCACAGCAGTTATGCTCACACCTACTTATGAATAACATTTTTGAAATGTATCAGTCAGGATTTCGGCCTCATCATAGCACAGAGACGGCGCTAGTTAAGGTGGTAAATGACCTGTTATTGGCCTCTGATCAGGGTTTTGTTTCCTTACTTGTTTTGCTCGACCTTAGTGCAGCTTTTGACACCATTGATCACACTATACTGCTTGCTAGACTTGAGAACGTGGTAGGAATAAAGGGAACAGCTCTCTCTTGGCTCAGGTCTTATTTGACTGATCGCTATCAGTTTGTGGATGTAAATGGTGAGTTCTCCACACTCTATGAGGTAAAGTTTGGTGTTCCTCAAGGATCTGTCTTAGGCCCACTGCTTTTCTCTTTATATCTGCTGCCTCTTGGTGAAATCATTCATAAACATGGGATTCGCTTCCATTGCTACGCTGATGACACACAGCTGTATATTTCAGCAAAGCCAGATGAGAGAGATCAACTAAACAGTGTTGAGGAGTGTGTAAAGGACATTAGACAGTGGATGCTTAATAACTTTCTTCTGCTCAACTCAGATAAGACGGAAGTACTTTTACTAGGACCAAATGCAGCTAGAAGCAAACTTTCGGATTACGTAGCATCTCTGGATGGTGTTTCTGTTTCAGCATGTACGGCTGTCAAAGACCTTGGTGTGATTATTGACCCGAGTCTTTCCTTTGAGTCTCACGTAAATAATATCACCAGGATCGCCTTCTTTCACCTTAGAAATATTGCTAAAATTAGAAATATGATGTCGTTACAGGATGCAGAAAAACTAGTTCATGCTTTTGTTACTTCTAGATTAGACTACTGTAACGCTTTACTGTCTGGGTGTGCGAGTAAGTGCATAAATAAGCTTCAGTTAGTTCAGAATGCAGCAGCAAGAGTCCTCACCAGATCTAGAAAATACGACCACATCACCCCTGTCTTAATCAGCCTACACTGGCTCCCAATCAAATCTCGCATTGATTATAAAATACTACTACTGACGTATAAAGCACTTAACGGTCTCGCACCGCAGTATCTGAGTGAACTTCTGTACCAGTATGATCCTCCACGCCTACTTAGATCAAAAGGTGCTGGCTATCTGTTGGTTCCTCAAATAATGAAGACTACCGCAGGGGGCAGATCTTTCTCTTATAAAGCCCCACATTTATGGAACAGCCTTCCAATCAGTGTTCGGGACTCAGACACAGTCTCAGTGTTCAAGTCAAGGTTGAAAACTTATTTATTTAGTCAAGTCTTTTATCAGTAGATTTTTTCTTAGGTAAAGGCACAGATCTGGAAGGAGCATGGATATAGAGTGTTTGGTGAACTGGTATACTTGTATGCTGTCGTCCCCTCACATTCACACGTTCACTCGGGTTTGTTGACGGTGGTGTGGTGGGTCGTCTCTTATCCCAGAGATCCCTCATGTCTGTGTTACCTTCTGGTTCTCCCTTCTAGTTATGCTGCCATAGCGAGTCTTGCCGGAGTCCAAACTGCACAGTGACAAAAACTTTCATACACCAATAGATACACTTAATAATCCATATCCTTCTCTCTCTCTCTCTCTCTCTCTCTCTCTCTCTCTCTCTCTCGGTCGAGTTAAAACATGCTCCTGAGGCTCCAGTGACCACTGTTCCTGCCCCTCTTCCCTCCGTGGATCTTCACACTTCTGCTGCACTGACTCGGGAGTGCAGTTTGCTTCTGATCATCATCACTGCACCCCGCAACTTTGTATATATGCTTCAAATGGACATTTGATGCAACCCAGATGAGGATGGGTTCCCTCTTGGGTCTGGTTCCTCTCGAGGTTTCTTCCTTGTGCCATCTCGGGGAGTTTTTCCTTGCCACAGTTGCTCATCAGGGACAAACATACTTACAAAGAACATATTTACATTTAATCACCACATTATCTGTGTAAAGCTGCTTTGAGACAATGTTCATTGTTAAAAGCGCTATACAAATAAAAATGAATTGAATTGAATTGAATTAAAAA
>MU551531.1:638126-650015 GCA_024362625.1 Silurus asotus
TATATATATATAATATTATAAATAATATTCACAGACAGCATTGTGCAAAAGTCACCATTGGATTGTTTCAGCAGAAGTATATTGACAAAAATGTATAAAAATTAATTAGTCTTTTTAGTAGAATTGAAATTAAAAAATAAGTAAATAATTTTACACTATTTAAAGCAAGAAAGGAAATAATTTTTCCATGCTAAAGTGGCTAGTATTTATTGTGACCTCGATCAATAGCACGAACAGGGCTTTCATAAACCTAAATATAATGCAGAGTTGGCAAAAGTACACACATCCTTCACTCAGTAGAAGTACAGATTCTGATGTTTTAAAAGACTCTGGTGAAACATAAAAGTTCTGAATGCACTTTTTCACTCAAGTTAAAGTAAAGAAGTTTGGGCTCTGACATGTATTTAAGTAAAAAGTAGTGATTTTTACTACCTGTTTTAGTGTCACGCTGGTAACTGAACCCTACATCATATTAATATCTCCATATTAATAACATCCACCATATAGAACACAAGCAGAGAAAAAATGATGATGATCAGGTGATCAGGAATGTATCTGTTCTCAGTCATGTTTCCATCACTGACTCCCTCTGTCTCATCCACATTAACCCCAGACTTCTTACTGCCTTCTGCCTGCTCACTGTGAACTTTAGAAACTAGTCTAGGTCTGTGGTGTGTGAGAGGAAATGAGAAGAAGTGAGTAATAAGTCTGCTTTGAAAATGTAAGAAATAGCAAAGTACAGATATTTGTGTAAAAATCGTATTAGGTGAAAGTAAAATAAATAAATAAATAGTAAATTAAAACTGATACCAGAAAAATCGACTTAAGTACAGTAACAGAGTATTTGTTACTTCTCACCTCTATTAAAATGAAACCATAAATAATTGAATTGCTCTAACTTGTATTTGTTTTAATATTTCATTTTAAAATAATTTCTGTGAAAAAGGTCTGTTGCATTAGTTTACAACTGATGATTTTAATATAATTTTAATCTACTGTCTAAAATAAATGAGAAGATAATGAAATGTTTTGAAATGTCACCGATGCAAAAGGGAGATTCCATAAAAGACCAATGGAGGCAGCAAACATCATCACTTTCAAAATAAAATTCGACTGTTCACTTCCTGTACAATTTCAACCTGCTTCTTTTCTTTTTTTAGATTAGTTAAATCATTCACAGATTACCGTTCTGACCTTTATCTTCATTCCTCTACAGTTTTAGAACAACAAATATGGCAAGAGATTCTCACCCAACACCACCAGAAAGAAAGTTCTATAAAACTAAAGCTGGGACCCCACTGATGCCAGGGGTCTTTCCATCCACCATGTTCTGCAGATCTTTATAAAGCTATTGTTTGCACAAGAGTTTTTTCAGCTCGGCCACTGAATTCTTTAGTACTCTTTGCAGGTCTTTATAAAAAACTGACTGACAACTATTTTCCTCCCTACATTGACTTTAATATAGTTTATTATAGAACCGTACAGCCTGCTGTATAATTTCGGGCAGTTTTGTCAACTACATGTCTATCATCAGTCCTGATAGAGTGAACTATGCAGCTCTGGCCATTATTTCTTCCCAGACAATAAACAATTTGAAAGAGGATCCATGTCTACAGGAGAGCTCTGTAAACTTGGTAGATTTGAAGGTGCCATTGCTGAACAACAAAACGGTGGGGGCTGCTGGGGGTCCTTTTTAAACACTAAATCACTGACCCATAAACTTTACTCTAACCCTCACCATGTGTCTTTACTAATTTCTAATAAGAAAAAAATGAAAAAACAGCAAAGACAGAGCTCGCTTTTAGTCTTGGAGATGATAGGCTCTTCCACTGTGAAGACTGTCACTTCATTTAAGGGGCATATCTGTACACCCAAATTTTTGTCACTGGTAATGATCCTCGACATGAATGATAGCTCATCCATGCCACACTAATAGAGTTCTTGGCAAACATTATTCTGCATCTGGATCAGCAGTCTGGGGATGGACTTTTGTATGACACTGATAAAAGCAGCAATGTTGTTTTCTGATGATCATCATGCAAAAGTTGTTGAATGGTTTTGACATTGTTGGGGTTTGAGCTTGTTGAAGTTCCCTTTCAGGAACTCGAGATGCGTCAAAACGATTCTGGAACAAGCCCGAGTGTTGATCTTGTGTGTTGCTTGCTTGAGAGCAAAGCATGTGAAGTTGGTTCTCGATGGAGCTGAATGCGTTCACTGTGCTCGCATGTCTTTACGTTCGCTCCTGCTGGGCACTCTTTGAGGAGGGTGCTCTGCGATAAGAAAGCCGAGGAGCTTTCGGAGGTTGTAAGGCATGCCAGTTCTAAGCTTGATATAACTTGGCTGGCTCATGAGCAGAAAGTGCTTTTATCTAGTAATGTTTTATATTAATGATGTATAATTCAAAAAAATTTAATGTAGAAGTCAAGTCAAGAAGCTTATATTGTCATTTCAACCATATACAGCTGATGCAGTACACAGTGAAATGAAACAACGTTCCTCCTGAACCCAGGTGCTACATACAACAACATAAAACAACAGTCACAGAACAGAAGAACACAGGGCCAGGAACTAAAATCCTCGCCACATAAAGTGCATGTGTGCATTTGGTGCAAACAGTGCAAAAAGACAACACAAGACAGTGCAGGGCAATACACAATACACAATTGATTCAAAATTTGTCTTATTTTTTATTTGCGCATGAGATTAAACACAGCCATCGGAAAGTTTTTTAGACCTTTATTGGTTTTGGTGACAACCACAATCAGCTTCTAGCTGAAGAAGTGATGGTGTGGTGATGGTGGGGTGGGGGATGTTTGTTCTTTCTTACTCAAAGACGTTTTTTTATCTTCAAACTACTCTCCTACCCCCCTACCACACCACACATTCTCCCTACTCCCCCCCCCCCCCCCCCCCCCCCCCACACACACACACACACACACACACACACACACCACACATTCTCCCTCCTCTTCTGATTGGCTATAACCCCAGTGTAGAGATCATATCTACGCTATTATTGTATATTTAAATGTTAACACATTTTAACGATCATCATCTTCATCAGCAGCAGCCATGTTCTGCCATTCTCTTCTGCTGGTTCTTCTGGGGCTCTCCTGCCTTCAGTCCTTCACCATGGCACTGAGTAAGATTTATTTGTGTATTTTAAGTATAGCGATTAACCTTTTATCATAACTAAATTATAGTTATATGTGTGTTTGTGTGTTCACTGTAAACCGGGAGTCTGATTTATAATAATGTACATATTTATTATTTTGTGGGTTTTAAAAAAATGGAAACTATTACATTTTAAACACAGGCATGAATTCAGATGTTCAGTGAAAATCAGTGGGTTTCTAACATAGTGATAAGATGGACTATATAAACAAACACTCTCTATTTCCTTTTTTTTTTTTGCTGAATAATAAAAAAAAGAAAAAAGAAAAAAAAAATCTATGATAACATTTCATACAAAATGTAAGTAAAAACACTGCAGTAATCATTATTACATATTATTATTATACATTGACATTTTATTCATAGAATTTTCAAGTATACAGTCATATAATAAAAATGATATTGATCAATAATTAATATTGAAATAATTGTAATCATTACAATTGTATATTGATGTAAAATGTATATTAAGCCAGAGATATATATTCATATATACAGTGGAACCTCGCATAAGGAGCATAATTTATTCCAGACTCTTACTCGTAATGTAAAACAAATTTTACCCAAATAAATAAATGTAAAATACAATAATGCGTTACATGCAAAAAAAAAAAAAAATAAATAAAAAAAAAAAAAAAAAAAAAAAAAAAAAAAAAAAAAAAAAAAAAAGTATATGTAACATTAATATGTAACATTATATGTAACCTTTATTCAAAGAAAATAATATATAAATTGCTATAAAGCAGAAAACATCTACATCTTTTCTTCTATCATGGAACGAACCAACCTGGAACATCGTTGAGAATACGAAACCATTGTGCAGATATTCTTGTCACTCCCTTTGAAGCATCTTTCTCTTAAATCTTGCACTTGTTCTTGAGGATTGTGTAAATCGTTGATGCAGATCGATTGTATGTGCGTGCTAGATCAGCCACGCTCACCCTCATGCCCTCGTTCTCGCTTTTCAATGATTTAACATTTCACTTCTATGGTTATTTTTATTCTCTTATGGCTGTCTTCTTGTGGCTTTTTCTTCAGGGGACATTTTTGAAAGGGTTATTAAACTTTGCACAAACAATTTGGACAAGTTTGGAAAAAAGTGTGATCACAAGCAACACTGACATGCAAGCGGAATAAACACATAATAAACACAGACTGATGTAGCACGGGCTCGGAACGTCCCGGTGCACAAGCAAGTGACGTAAAGAGGGGACGTCCCCTTTTTCATTATGCGAAATGTCACTTATTAAAGGAGCCATTTTTTTACGATTTATTTTGCATGACATGCGAATTACTCGTTGAGAGAGGTGCTCTTTAAGCGGGGTTCCACTGTAAATATATATATATATATACACTGCAATACAGTACACACAGTACAGTGCAAAATTCAATTACATTGTTTTTGCAATAGATACAGGAAATGTGTATAAAGAATTAAAAAGGAAAGAAATCTGGAAACAAAAAAGACACCCCTGATGTAGATAATTAAAAAAGGCCTCATGACTTGAATATAATTTCTGTCTTTATTCTGAAATAAATGAGTAGATACTGAAATATTTTTTACAGATACAAATGGAGCAGCATTGTGCTGTTTTGAGTTTCATAAAACCCCGGTAGCTGCAGCGAACATCGTCAAAGTTGAAGGAACGAGATTTGACTGCACACTTCCTGGATTCATGTACGATTTCAACCTGCTGCTTTTTTAAAGACACTTTAAATCAGTTGATTCACAGATCACAGCTCTGATCTTATCTTCTTTCCCCTACAGTCTTACAACAAAAAATGGATTGCGGATTTGTGCGGACCCTGAGGTGGACTGGGTGAAGCAGATCATCTAAATTATAACAGCAGCTTCCTCTCAAGCATCAGATTCAAATGAGATTAAAATGCTTTTTAAAGTAAATTGATGTCTTGCCTAACAGGAAAAGCTTTTTATATAGCAGACCTGCACCTATAACTACACTGATTATTATTTTCTATGCAAAATTAAGTACATTTATAGCTCACAGACTCTTGGTTTGCTTCTCTGAATAATGTATTTTTAGAAAACTAATAAAAGAAGGCTACAAAGTTTTTTTTCTTTCTACAATGGAATTATCTAAATGTAATGATCATGAAAAAACAGAAAAATATCTAGAAAGAGTGTGGATGTGATCAGTATAATGAATCAGAGGAGATGGTGGTGGAATGTATATAATACATGGATTTAGTATCACACAGAGAGAAGAAGCATCAGAGAAACAGGAACTGAAGCATTTAAAACAGTTTTCCTGAACATTAAAAGAAATTTGAAAGAAATATTTTTCACATCTTTGCCCACAACCAGGTCCAGTAGGTGCTCCCCGAGCACCCTCCGTGGGAGATTATTCTGAAAGGGGATCTCCTTTACTAGCTGGGGTGCCATATTTTACCTCTGCCCAGAGCTGTGAAGGCTTTGGCTTTGGCCCCTGAGGGGGCGCAGCTCCGAGGTTATAGTCTCTCCACTGAGTTGGTAGAGACCATTCTCCATTCCAGAGCTTTTTTTTCTGAGGCTGAGGCCCCCGGTACTACCTAGAGTGCCTGGGTGGGACTTAGTCGCCATTTTGGGGGCTTTTTCTGAGCCCCCCCTATCAAACCTCTACCCGAGGCATATTGGAGACACCCTTCAATCAAGACCACGTTCTTGTTGGCCATCTGCTCTATCAAAAAAATAGGGTACCTGCAGGCCCTTTCTGTGGCCCCCTCCTTCCTGGAGTTGACCCCAGGTATGGCTGGTGCCTTCCTGTACCCCTGTATGGGTTACTTTTTCAAGGTGCCCTCGGTCATCCCACGACCCATAAGATTACAGGCATTCTATCCTCCTCTGTTCCAGGCCCCAGACCAGGAGAAACTGAACCGGCTCTGTCTGGTGCGGCACTGGACACCTACGTCCACAGGACAGGTCCTTGGAGAAGGACCGATCAGCTGCTTGTCTGTTATAGCCCTCCCAGAGAGGCCTTCCTCCTAATAAGCAGACTCTGAGCAGGTGGATTGTTGACACTATCATGTCATCTTATGAGTCCTCTGGTCTCCCAGCTCCCTTTGCGGTCATTGCTCACTCCACCCGGAGTGTGGCTGCCTCAAAATGTTGGTCCTCTGAAGTTCAACTACAAGACATATGTGATGCTGCCTTCACTTATATGTGCTTTATACTCCTGGTCGTGACGTCACCTTATCAGTGACGGCCAGCGTCCAATTTTTGACTGATTACACACATTATTTCAAAGCATGAACACTTGGCCGTGTTTTGACGCAGCGTCTTGTTTCTTCAGGGAACTAAGTTTACATACGTAAGCTAGAGACGTTCTTCCTGATTGCTCATCGTCTTCCAGTAATGTTCTTCCACTCTTGAAGTGCACGTACCACTCAAAACACCTCAAACATCTCCATGGCAGATTTGTCCATTTTCACACAAGATTTCATGTTTTCTCTTTGTTCTTACTTGAAGTCCCTTATGAAATTACAGATGTGGTAATGCCCATGGTTAAAATAGCACCAGTAGCACAGCTCCCAATGTACATAGGACAGTGTCTTTTGACACACTGACTAGGTGTTGGGGATTATAATGCTACAGTGGTAGAGGATGAAGCTAATGTTGTGCAGTGGTAGAACATTTAAAGGTCAGTGGAGCAGCAATGGAGGATTGAAGGGATCAGTGGAGCAATGGTAGAGGATGACCAAACCACCAAACTACCAAACCATGTAGCGAATTCAAATACTCTCCAATGTACATGTGAGGATGTTTCTCAGGCAGTCTCCCCAGGAAGTACAACTTTTTCTATGTTGTCTCAGATGGTTGTTTTGTGTGTCATGGTCAGAAAGGATCCCTGACAATATGGTCTTCTAGCTGCTCGCTCTCTGTACCGTGCAGCTTGCAGATTTGAAGCAGTGTGTGATTCATATCATTGGTGTTGCTGACGTTTAGGTTATTAGACTGTTGATGTTTTTAAATTAATGATGTATAATTAAAAAATAGAATGTTGAAATGATTTACATGAGTTACAGTCAGTGTTGTTTTAACATCATTAGATTTGTCTTAATTTTATATTTGCGCATGAGATTCGGAAAGTTTTTTTAGATCTTTATCGTTTTTGGGGACAACCACAGTCAGCTTCTAGCTGAAGAAGTGGTGGTGGGGTGGGGGATGTTTGTCCTTTCTTATTCAAAGAGGAAATGTTTTCTCATCTTTAAACTACCCTACTACCCCCAACCACACCCTCTCTCTCCTCTTCTGATTGGCTATAACCCCAGTGTGGAGATCATATCTACGTTATTATTGTATATTTGAATGATAACACATTTTAACGATCATCATCTTCATCAGCAGCAGCCATGTTCTGCCGTTCTCTTCTGCTGGTTCTTCTGGGGCTTTCCTGCCTTCAGCTCTTCACCATGGCAGAGTGTAAGATTTATTTGTGTATTTTAAATATAGTGATTAACCTTTTATGATAACTAAATTATAATTATATGTGTGTTTGTGTGTTCACTGTAAACTGGGAGTCTGATTTATACCGGGTGTACATATTTATAATTTTTCGGGTTTTCAAAAAATGAAAACTATCACATTTTAAACCTAAGCATGAATTCAGATGTTCAGTGAAAATCAGCGTTTTTCCAACATAGTGCTGAGATGGACTATATAAACACTCTCTATTTCCTGTGTTTTTTTTTTGCATCATAAACAAATGATAACATTTCATACAAAATTTGGATAAAAATACTGCTTTAATTATTATTACATATTATTATAGTTAGAAGTTTTATTTATAGAATTTAGAATTATACAGTCATATAATAAAAATTATATAGATCAATAATTAATATTTAAATAATTGTAAACATATATATTCAGATAGAAAGTAGAACTTTGCATAAAGAGCATAATTCTTTTCAGACTCTTACTCGTAATGTAAAACAATTTTCCCCATATAAATTAATATAAAATACGATAATGCGTTTCATGGCAAAAAACAACAAAAAAAAAAAACACTTTTTATATGTAACATTTATTAAAAAGACAATAAATTATATGGAGCAGAAAACAGCTTAATCTTTTCTTCTATCATGGAATGAACCAACCTGGAACATCGTGAGAATACGTAACCATTACATAGATATTCTTGTCACTCCCTTTGAAGCATCTTTCTCCCAAATCTTGCACTTGATCTTGAGGATTGTGCAAATCGTTGATATAGATTGATTGTATGTGCGTGCTAGATCAGCCACGCTCACCCTCATTCCCTCGTTCTTGCTTTTCAATGATTTAACATTTCACTTTCACGGTTATGTTTATCCTCTTATGGCTGTCACAAATAATGTATGAACACAAGTTTGGAAAAATGTTGATCACTAGCGACACTAACATGTTAGCGGAACGAGTGCTAAACACAGACTGATGTAGCACGGGGGCTTTGGAAAGTCGAGCACAATCAAGTAACATGAAAAAATTAAATCAGTTGATTCACAGATCACAGCTCTGATCTTTATCTTCTTTCCCCTACATTCTTACAACAAAAAAAGGATTTCTAATCATCTCAACATGTACCACTCTAGGGTTGGGGTGTACAGCATGATGAAGGCACGGGGTGGTGTCTCTCTCTCTCATATATATATATATATATGGTAAAAGTGTGATGGAGGAATGGAAACGCAAACATCGTAAAACGGAAAGTATATTGTAGTATGTACGATACAGTATGTACAATTTAGCATGGACCAAAGCTAGCGTGCAAGCGTGTTATGGCCGTATTTAACGCAGGCCAATTTGGAGGACCACAAAGCTGTGTCTTCAGCACATAGGATTCACAGAGCTATCTCCAGATGCTGATTCTTTTAGTTTATCCATTGGTCTGGGAATGAAAACCAGAAGACTGGATGACAGAGATTCAGTAGAACTTCCTCCAAAAGTTGGGGAAAACTGGATATGACATTATCCATCTTCAAAAAACTATTTATAATTGAGAGGATGATGGTGTGTTGTGCTGAAGGTGGCAAACACGTAACAAATTTTCAAGCAAAAGTGTACCAGGGTACCGGGAGTTGGTGGAGCAGACCTAAGGCCTAAGGGTCCTATTTATCTTGTGCTGGACACATGTGGGGCAAGCGGTCACAAACTGCCAAATGTCTTTCTTAGCCATGGGCCACCAAAACTTTTGCTGCTGGAGGAACAAGGTGCACAGGGTTCCTAAATGGCTGAAGAGGCACGAGCTATTGTACCACTGGAGGACCTGAGAGTGAAGTTTGTACATAAAATTGAGTCTTCCCTCAGGGCAGTTGTTGGAATCAAACACACCAGCGGTTACTTGGTGCACCTTTCTCTCAATGTCACTGTGGATGTCCTGAGTCATGATTGATGAGGAAAGAATGTCGGTTGGGGGGGGAGGGGGGGGGGGGGGGGGGGGGGGGGGGGGGGGGGGGGGATTGTCGCTGCCCAGTTACTGTATGTTACTGCAAGAGAATAATATCTTCGAGGAGCTTCAGTCAGGTTTTAGGCCCCATCATAGCAAAGAAACTGCCCTAGTTAAAATCACTAATGACCTGTTTTTAGCTTCAGACCAAGGCTTCATCTCGCTGTTAGTTTTAATAGATCTTAGTGCTGCGTTCGACACTATAGATCATGATCTCCTCCTAGATCGCTTACAGAATTACATTGGCATTCAGGGACAGGCATTAAGCTGGTTTAAATCCTACCTGTCCGATCGGTACCTTATCGTAGATTTAAATGGAGAGCTATCTAGGCTAATGCTAGTGAACTATCGCGTGCCACAAGGTTCAGTTCTAGGACTCCTGCTCTTCACAATATACATGCTTCCGTTAGGAAATATTATTAAAATGCATGGAATTAGCTTCCATTGTTATGCTGATGATACTCAGCTATATATATCTCATCTAAACCAGGTGAGACAGCTCAATTAACCCGGATAACTGAGTGTGTTAAGGAAATAAGAGATTGGATGACCAATAACTTTCTACTTTCTACTTTAAAATTCTGATAAGACGGAAATTTTGCTCATCGGCCCAAAAACTAGTATACAGAAGCTCCGGCATCTCAACCTGCATTTAGACGGATGTTCTGTAAACACTAGTTCAAGAGTAAAAGACCTGGGTGTTATTTTAGACAGCAACTTGTCTTTTAAAAATCATATCAACCAAGTTACAAAAACAGCCTTCTTTCACCTTAGAAATTTTTCTAAGCTAAGAAATATGTTGTCCATATCCGATGCAGAGAAGCTCGTCCATGCGTTCATGACCTCCAGAATAGACTACTGTAATGCATTACTAGGTGGATGTCCTGCGTCATTAATAAACAAGCTTCAGTTAGTCCAGAATGCAGCAGCAAGAGTTCTTACTAGGTCAAGAAAATATGACCACAACCCCGATCTTATCGTCCCTACATTGGCTTCCGGTTAAGTTTCGAATAGACTACAAACTACTGCTACTCACTTATGAAGCACTACATGGTTTGGCTCCCATGTATCTATCCAGTCTTTTAACACGCTACAATCTTTTACACTCCCTGAGATCTCAAAACTCTGGGCTTCTAGTAGTTCCTAGAATATCAAAGTCCACTAAAGGTGGTAGAGCATTTTCACATTTAGCTCCTAAACTCTGGAGTAGTCTTCCTGACAGTGTTCGGGGCTACACATAACATACTCACATCATAACCTTGTGCTCCAGAACATCTGATCACGCGCACCTCATCAACTTGTGCTGTTAATATCATGAACAGCAGCTACGCTAATTCCTCTCCCCTGCTTCTCTTTCTCTCCCCATCCCGAGGCTTTCTGAGGTTTGGCCAGCTCCAGTCACTTCCCACCTCATGGAGATTATGGACTTTAAAGAAGTAGATGCCTAGGGACATACCAGTGCCAAATGGATCCCACTTCATGTGTGGAGTTTTGACATTGGACCTCCTGGAGTGTTTAAAGGCTCTGGCATGAAGAAGCTGATGCTGGATCTGTAATGATCACAAATGTTGAGCTTAGTAGCTCCTAGTTTTATACCAAAGACTGTAGAAAGAACATTTACTTATAATCTTATACTCCAGTAATCATGTTAGTTCTCCCTCTCCAGTGTTCTGTATTGTTGAAAGATTTATGATTAACTCTTGATGTCACCCAAATGAGGATGAGGTTCCCCCTTTTAAGTCTGGTTCCTCTCAAGGTTTCTTCCTCATAACATCTAAGGGAGTTTTTCCTTGCCACAGTCGCCACGGCTGCTCATCAGGGATAAACACACACCATTCACCTTCACTGTTGATTTCTGTAAAGCTGCTTTGAGACAATGTCTGTTGTGAAAAGCGCTATAGAAATAAACATGACTTGACTTGACTTTTATTGACCAACTAATCAAGAGAAATAAAAATACACACATTTCGTTAAAATCACTCCACCAGGAGAGTCACCACTGCTACACTTATGATGTGTAATTTAAAAAAATAAGGCAGAGGTTATTTTAGTAAATTTACATTCAGTGTTGCTTTAATATGTTTAGATTTAAACTTCCTTTTTTTCTTTTTATAAAAATTTTGGAAGCTTTTGGAAAGTGAACGTTTTTATCATTTAGATTGAGAACCACAGCTGGTTTCTAGCTTTGAAAGTGGTGGTGGGGTGCGGTGGGGGTTATAATTTTTTAGTCAAAGAAGACATTTTTTCCAAATTTTCCAGCTAAACTCCTACCCTCCCTTCACCCCCCCCC
>MU551531.1:650037-679765 GCA_024362625.1 Silurus asotus
CCCCCCCCCCCCCCCCCCCCCCCCCTCTGATAAGGTTATGTTAATAACCCCAGTGTGGAGATCATATCTACCTTATTATTTTACCTTTAATATAGCATTTAACCTTTTCTCATGCTTGAATTTAATTATGTTTTATCTTATTAATGTTTGTTATCATTTTAAAAGTGTGTGTGTGTTTTCGCTCTACACTGGGAGCCTGATTTATATTAGTATTTATATTTATTTCTTTCTGGCATTTCAAAATAATTAATTCATGCTTGGGTTAATAATGTGATAAATTGATGATGATAAATGATGATGATGATAAAAAGATGTTCAATAAGATCAGCGGGTCTCCAACACGTACACCAGTCACACAACACGAGTCTATGAACATACTCAAATTTAATGATCATTTGTATACATTTTGCTAAATATTCTAAAAAAGAACATCATGATATAATCATTTGAAATATTTTAAATTTTGACCAATATAATGATAATGTTGACATTATATATATAAAACAATAACAGTATATACAGTATTAACAAAAGTCTTCATATATATATATACTTTAATATGACTTGACTTTAATATAACTTCAGTCGTTAGTCTGAAATAAATAACTAAATAAGAAGATGATGAAATATTTTGTCACAGATGCAAATGGAGCAGCATTGTGTTGTTTTGAGTTCAATAGAACACCGATCCCTGCAGGGAACATCGTCTCTGTTGAAGAAACAGGATTCGACTGTACGCTTCCTGGATTCATGTATAATTTCAACCTTCTTCTAATTTTGATGTAATTCAAATCACAGATTATAACTCTACCCTGACATTTATATTCTTTCCTGTACAGTTTTACTACAAAAAAAGGATTACGGATATGTGCAGGTCCTGAGGTGGACTGGGTGCAGCAGATCATTAGAAGCAAATTTGGTTGGGTGGATCAGATCATTTAAAGCAACACTTTACGTCTGATGATCATTTAAAAATGCAGCATCACTTTAATATAACTTTAACCTTTGTTTTGTTACATGTGCAAATGGGATTTTGTCCTGTGTTGAGTTTCACAAAAGACCGATCGCCTTAGTGAACATCACCGCTGGTGAAGAAACGAGATTCAACTGTACACTTCCTGGAGTCATGTACGATTTCAACCTGCTTCTATTTATTTTAGATCATTTAAATCACATGATTTACAGATCACAGTTCTGATCTTTATCTTCTTTCATCTACAGTCTTACAACATTTGTGGAGTGGGTGAAGATCATAAAAAAGCGAAGAATTTAATGTTGACCGAGACTTAAACAACAAATTCAAAGCATCTCACCATGTACCAGTTTAACCTGCTGTTTAAAGCAAACTGATTTCATGTTTAACAGTACAAAGTTGTTTTTTTTTTAATTTTATAAATCAAACATACACCTGTAACGGCACTTATTTCTTATTATCTTCTACACATTTATAATTAATGGCTTCTTGTTCTTGAGTCTCAGAGTAATTTTTTTTCTTACTTTCTTCATACTTTTCTATGTTTAGTAGGTTCTGTGTTGGTTCTTTAAGAAACTATTGCACGTATACTGGTAGAACATGATGAGATTCATTTAATTGGTAACTTCATTTAAGTAATTGTATAAACTAGTTTTACACCAACAATTGATGAATATTTGTGACAAAATCATTCATAATGAATCCTTTTACAATCTCTACTGATTTATCTTATATAATTTATTCATGACTCCTTTAAACATAATACATTTACACTATTTGTCAGATTCTCTTATCCTAAGCAAACAGTTGAATTTCAGTACAGCTCGCTCGGGTTTTATTAAAGAGATAAACGCAAGCACACACGCACTCTCACAAGTCCTTGAGAGAGTCTGAGGTGCGCATGGGGAGACGCGTAGCTGATCCGAAAGGCGCGGGGAGGAAAAACGCAGCCGGTACTGGATGGTAGAGTCCGAACGAAACGGAACCCGTGGAGTACTGCATGCACCTGTAAAAGCATGCAGCAGTACATAGCATCTAACACCTTCAGTAACGAACGGTGACTGGGAGTGAATGAAGAGCTTATATAGAAGCAGGGTGAAGTGATGAGGAGCTTCAGGTGTGCATGATTATGCCTGGAGCTCCAGAGAGAGTGGAGGCATGATTGATGATGAGCTCCAGGTGTGCGTAATTAAACCTGGAGCTCTGAAGAGAGCGGAGGCATAGAGAGCCACCAAAGGGGGTGTGGCAGGTGGATCACTAATACTCTTCTTTTATTATTATTTTTATTTATTTCTTCCTAATCATTTTCACATAAAATAAGAGAAAAAATATTATATTTTCATACAAGTATTAAAAAAAAAATGAATTAATTCTTTAAAATATTTTTAAGTTTGATTTCAGTCATTTAAATAGTATTTTGTTTCACTAATAATTAACATACATTTGCATAAAGTATCAACATTTGTCCATGCACATGTTGATAAGAGTATTAAAAACTAGTTTTGATTGAAGGTACATTAAGAACAGCTAATTTAATATTATATATTATTATGATTAATCATTTTAATCTATTGACAGCAATATGAGAATATAATACACATACAGCATTGTGCACAAGTCACCATTAGAATTATTTATTAGTAGTATATTAATGAAAATATATAATTATGATTTAGTCTCTTTAGTAGAATAGAACCCAAAAAAAAAAGTTAATGTTTGTACACTATTTAGAGCAAGAAAAAAAAAAGTTACTTTTCTATGCTAAAGTGGCTAGTATTTAGTATTTAGTGTGACCATGAACAATAGCAGGAACGAGGCTCTCATAAACCTAAATATAATGCAGAGGTGGCAAAAAGTACACACATCCTTCACTCAGTAGAAGTACAGATTCTAATGTTTTAAAAGACTCTGATTTAAAAGTTCTGACTGCACTTTTTCACTCAAGTTAAAGTAAAGACGTTTGGGCTCTGATATGTATTTAAGTAAAAAGTAGTGATTATTACTACCTGTTTTAGTGTCACGCTGGTAACTGAACCCCACATCATATTAATATCTCCATATAAATAACATCCACATTATTGTGTCCATATAGAACACAAGCAGAGAAAAGATGATGATGATCAGGTGATCAGGAATGTGTTTGTTCTCAGTCATGTTTCCATAGTTTCTAGAGATTTTTTCAGTAATGAATTCTTCTTCAGTACTCTTTGCAGGTCTTTATAAAAAACTGACTGACAACTTTTTTCCTCCCTACATAGAACCGTACAGCCCGCTGTCTAATTTCAGGCAGCTTTGTCAACTAAATGTCTATCATCAGACCTGATAGAGTGAACTAAGCAGCTCTGGCCATTATTTTTTCCCAGACAATAAACAACTTGAAAGAGGCATCCATGTTTACAGGAGAGCTCTGTAAACTTGGTCGATTTGAAGGTGCCATTGCTGACCATCAAAACGCCGGGGGCCGCTGGGGGTCCTTTTTAAACACTAAATCACTGACCCATAAACTTTAACCCTCACCATGTGTCTTTACTAATTTCTAATTAAAAAAAAGAAAGAAAAAAGAACAAAGACAGAGCTCACACAATGTAGGACTCTCAGTTATGGTTCTCGCCTTTAAAAGTCATGGAGATGATAGGCTCTTCCACTGTGAAGACTGTCACTTCATCTAAGGGGCATATCCATACACCCAAATTTTTGTCACTGGTAATGATCCTCAACATGAATGACAGCTAAAAGAGTTCGTGGCAAACATTATTCTGCTACTGGGTCAGCAGTCTGGGGACAGACTTGGCAGTATCGCCTGGACTGTTTCGTATGACACACTAATAATAGCAGCAATGTTCTTTTCTGATGATCATCATGCAAAAATTGTTTTGACATTGTTGGGGGTTAAGCTTGTTCAAGTTCCCTTTCAGGAACTCGAGATTTGTTGAAGTGATTCGAGTACACGCCTGAGTGTTAATCTTGTGTTTTGCTTGCTTAAAAGCTGAGCCTGCGAAATTGGTTCTCGAGGGAGCCGAATGTGTTCACTGTACTCGCATGTCTTTTTGTTAGCTCCGCTCCTGCTGGGCACTTTTCGAGGAGGGTGCCCTAGCTCCATCCTGGTCTGGTCCAACTCTCGCCGAGGCAGAGTGCGGTGCCAGCTCCTGTGGTTTTCCAGCCTCACCTGCTCGGTCCAGCGCTCCCTCGTTGAAAGTATGCAGTCAAAGCCTCATGAGGTGACAGATCTGAGGACTGTCCTCTTCAGGAAGGCTTTGACGAAAGGCTTATGCTGCACCGCTCGATGCAGTGCCAGCCCTGTCCCGGCCCACTCAGGGACTTGGTTCGTTAACCCTGCCACCTTCAGTGCTTCAGGGCATGAAGAGCTCCAGCCAGCTCTCTCCTTGGTCTCCACCCAGCAGCATTGTGGTCCCGGAGATCTCGCCACCTCTAGAGTGGATCTGGGCATACCGGAGGTCAGTCTGGAGAAACTGATACCCCTAAGGCACTTTCTGGCAGCTTGGAAACCACAGTTCGCGGACCTGGTAGTTCTCCTCGAGCACACTCCATGGGAGATTCTTCTGAAGAGGGATCTTCTTTCCCAGCTCGGGGGTGCCATATTTTACCCCTGCCCAGAACTGTGGAGGCTGTGGCTTTGGCACCTAAGGGGGTGCAGCTCCAAGGTTCTAGTCTATACACTGAGGTGGTAGAGACGATTTTCCACTCTAGAACTTTTTTTTCTCCAGGTCACCCGGAGGCTGATTCCCCGGTACGACCTAGACTGCCTGGGTGGGACTTGGCCATCATTTTGGGGGCTCTTTCTGAGCCCCCGTTCAAGCGGCCTTCCAGCTAATAAGCAGACACTGAGCAGGTGGATTGTTGACACTATCACGTCATCTTATGAGTTCTCTTGTCTTCCAGCTCCCTTTGGGGTCATTGCTCACTCCACCCGGAGTGTGGCTACCTTAAAATCTTGGTCCTCTGAAGTTCCCCTCAAAGACATGTGATGCTGCCTTCACTTATATGTGCTTTATACTCCTGGTTGTGAAGTCACCTCATCAGCGCCCAATTTTTACCTGATTACACACATTATTTCAAAGCATGAACACTTGGGCGTGTTTTGACGCAGCGTCTCGTTCCCTCATACGTAACCTAGAGACATTCTTCCTGATTGCTCATTATCTTCCAGTGATGTTCTTCTACTCTTGAAGTGCACGTACCACTCAAAACACCTCAAATGACTCATTGCCAAATCATGTTAAACATCTCCATGGCAGATTTGCCCATTTTCACAAAAGATTTCACATTTTCTCTTTGTTCTTACTTGCAGTCTCTTATGAAATTGCAGATGTGGTAATGCCCATGGTTAAAATAGCACCAATAGCACAGCTCCCAATGTACATAGGACAGTGTCTTTTGACACACTAAGTAGATGTGGGGGATTATAATGCTACAGTGGAAAAGGATAAAGTTAATGTTGTGCAGTGGTAGAGAATTGAGAGGTCAGTGGAGCAGCAATAGAGGATTGAAAGGATCAGTGGAGCAATGGTAGAGGATGACCAAACCACCAAACTACCGAACCATGTAGCGAATTCAATTCATATCATTGGTGTTGCTGACGTTTAGGTTATTAGACTGTTGATGTTTTATGTTAATGATTTATAATTCAAAAAATATAATGTAGACATGATTTACATGAGTTACACTCAGTGTTGTTTTAACAACATTAGATTTAAATTTGTCTTATTTTTTATTTGTGCATGACATTAAAAACAGCCATCGGAAAGTTTTTTAGATCTTTATCGTATTTGTCAGGTTCTAGCTAAAGAAGTGGTGGTGGGGTGCAGGTCTTTATAAAAAACTGACTGACAACTCTCCCCCCCATTGACTTTTATGTAGTTTATTATAGAACTGTACAGCCTGCTGTCTCATTTCAGGCAGCTTTGTCAACTACATGTCTATAATCCACCTGATAGAGTGAACTATGCAGCTCTGGCCATTATTTCTTCCCAGACAATGAACAACTTGAAAGAGGTTCAATGTCAGCTTGAGAGCTCTGTAAACTTGGTCGATTTGAAGGCGCCATTGCTGAACAGCAAAACGCTGGTCCTTTTTAAACACTAAATTACTGACCAATAAACTTTATTCAAACCCTCACCATGTGTCTTTACTAATTGCTAATAGGAAAAAAAAGAAAGAAAAAAAAAAAAAACCCCAGCAAAGATAGAGTTCGCTTTTAACAGACATGGAGATGATAGGCTCTTCCACTGTGAAGACTGTTACTTCATTTAAGGGGCATATCCGTACACCCAAATTTTTGTCACTGGTAATGATCCTCGACATGCATGACAGCCCATCTATGCCACACTAATTGAGTTCTTGGCAAACATTATTCTGCATCTGCATCAGCAGTCTGGGGATGGACTTTCGTATGAAAAGAAACTTTCAGAAACTTTCGTTCCTGATAATAGCAGCAATGTTGTTTTCTGATGATCATCATGCAAAAGTTGTTGAATGGTTTTAACATTGTTGGGGGTTGAGCTTGTTGAAAATCCCATTCACGAACTGGAGAGGCGTCGAAATGATTTGGGAGTGTTGATCTTGTGTGTTGCTTGCTTGAGAGCGGAGCATGCGAAGTTGGTTCTCGAGGGAGCCAAATGTGTTCACTGTGCTCGCATGTCTTTTCATTCGCTCCCGCTGGGCACTCTTCGAGGAGGGTGCTCCGAGCAGCTTTCGGAGGTTGTAACGCGTGCCGTTGCCAAGCTTGATATAACTTGGCTGGCTCATGAGCAGAAAGTGCTTTTATCTATTAAATAAGATGACCGCTTTCTGACACTCGTGTCACAACCTTTTTTCCCAACCTGCACACCGAGGTGTCCAAATCATAGGTTAAACCTTATTTGGCCCACCCCTGTTCGGCCCCCACAGTTCTACTGTGTATTTCCACATTATGCGACGGAAAGAATATGGTTATGAGGCGATGCCATGGGTTAAAAAGATGCTTGCCACCTATCTCTCTCCCGGAATCGCCTCCTCCCTTAGGACCCCGACATTACCCACAAAGCTCCTAAGCAATACATCAGCACTCATGGGTAAAGCCTATACTTTAGCAGGTCAAGCCGCTGCTTCCCTGCACACCATCGTGGTGCTGCAGGCATATCAGGCTGACCTGCTGCATGAGTTGAATGTGGAAGGTGCCTTGGACCATCGTTTTGATAAGCTTCGCCTGACAGAGGATCTAACTTTCAGAGCCACTAAGGAGACCGCTAGGGCCATTTGCAGGTCTATGGCTGCCCTGGGTGTCTACAGAAACGCACCGTTGGCTCACACTGTCAGATATGTCTGATAGAGACAGGGCTGTATTGCTGGACACCCTGCTAAACCCTTCTGGCCTCTTCGGCAATTTCGTAAGCTCGGTGGTTGAGAGGTTTCAGGAAAATAAAAACAGGCGGTGGTGTTTCAGTAATACCTCCCACGTTGCTCACATGGGGCAGCTCGGCGGGCGTGGCCCCAACCGCAGCCCTCCGTCTCCCATCGGGAGGTGGAGAAACGCAGCGTGGCGACTTGCTCTCCCCCTGTGAGGGATCCTGCATGGCGCTTGCCATTGAAGCCTCGCAAGGTGACAGATCTGAGGACTGTCATCTTCAAAATGGAGGCTTTGACGAAAGCTCCTTACACGGATCTGCCAATAAAGGGGCGTACCGCACCGCTCTATGCAGTGCAAGCCATGTCTAGGGACTTGGTTCATTGACACTGCCACCTTCGGTGCTTCAGGGCACGACCAGCTCTAGTTGCTTACTCCACCCGGAGTGTGGCTGCCTCAAAATCTTGGTCCTCTGAAGTTCCCCTCCAAGACATATGTGATGCTGCCTTTAACTATATGTGATTACACACATTATTTTAAAGCATGAACACTCGGGCGCGATCCCAAAGCGTTTTGGCTCAGCGTCTCGTTTCCCCAGGGAACTAGGGTTACATACGTAACCTAGAGACGTTCTTCCTGATTGCTCATTGTCTTTCAGTGATGTTTTTCCACTCTTGAAGTGCATGTGCCACTTAAAACACCTCAACCGGCTCATTGCAGCATTGCCATAAACTTGCAGAATCATGTGAAACATTTACGTAGCAGATTTGCCCATTTTCACACGGGATTTCAAGTTTGCTTTTTGTTCTAAGTTGCAGTCCATTATGAAATTCGCAGATGTGGTTATGCCCATGGCCAGAATAGCACCAGTAGCACAGTTCCCAATTTACATAGGACAATGTCTTTTGGCACACTGATTAGGTGTGGGGGATTATAATGCTACAGTGGTAAAGGATGAAGCTAATGCTGTGCAGTGGTAGAGAATTGAGAGGTCAGTGGAGCAGCATTGGAGGATTGAAGGGATCAGTGGATCAATGGTAGAGGATGACCAAACCACCAAACGACCAAACCATGTAGCGAATTAAAATTCGCCACTATAGACTAGCCAGCTCCCGAGGGTTGCCCTACTAACAGACTCTTTGTTCTGGAGCAGCTGCGGTCCAAAGTCCTCCAGTGGTGTCACGGCTTGCCTCTGTTTTGCCATCCCGGGTTTCCTCGAACTCTGTCCGTCCTCCAACAGCGGTTCTGGTGGCCCACGGTCGGAAAAGATGTCTGTGAATTTGTTGCCGCCTGTCCCACCTGCACGCAACACAAGAATCCGAAGGGCCGTTCAGTGGGATTGCTACGTCCACTTCCTGTGCCTAAACGCCCCTGGTCTCACATTGCCCTGGATTTTGTTACCGGGCTCCCGCCGTCTGCCGGCAGCACTGTCATTCTTACCGTGGTGGACCGATTCTCGAAGATGGTTCATTTTATTTCCCTGGCCAAACTGCCTTCTGCTAGGGAGACGGCTGCGCTCCTTCTCCTGCACGTTTTCCGTCTGCACGGCCTTCCTCGCAACATAGTCTCTAACCGGGGTCCTCAATTTACTGCTGGGTTTTGGAAGAAATTTTTTCGCCTTCTAGGGGTCTCGATCAGCCTCTCCTCTGGGTTGCACCCGCAAACCAATGGCCAGACTGAGAGGCTCCTCTGCGCCCAAGATGCCTCCTCATGGTCCTCCAAGCTGTTGTGGGTTGAGTATGCCCATAATTCTTTGCCTACTGCTGCCACTGGATTGTCTCCCTTTCAGACGGTTTATGGTTATCAACCCCCTCTATTCTCTACATAGGAGGCTGAGGATTCTGTCCCATCCACATTGGCTTAGTTTCGGCGCTGTCGACTCAGTTGGAGGAGGGCCCGCACGGCACTTCTTAGAGCTTCCCAAGCTATGCTCGTTGGGCCAACTGGAGACGCCGTTCTGCAGCCCATTATCAGGTTGGTCAGAAGGCGTGGCTTTCCACTCGGGACCTTTCTCTCAAGGCTGTGTGTCGTAAGCTCGCCCCACGGTTTCTGGGACCGTTCCCCATCTTCAAGGTCATTAACCCGGTTGCTGTGCACCTTAGACTGCCCAGGGCCTTTCGGATCCATCCTACGTTCCACGTTTCTCGACTCCGACCTGTCCGGGCCTGTTCCTTGGTGCCCTCTGCCGGGCCCCCGCCGCCCGCCCGAGTCATCAACGGGGGTCCCGCTTATACGGTGCGTCGTTTTCTCCGCTCCCGCCGTCGGGAGAGGGGCTGCCAATATCTGGTGGACTGGGAGGGCTATGGCCCGGAGAAGCGCTCCTGGGTTCCTGCACGGCATGCTCTGGACCGTGACCTTATTTCTTGGTTCACCGGGACTATCCTGAGCAGCCTGGAGGGTCATCTGGAGCCGCCTTGGGGAAGGGGGTACTGTCAGCCAACGGCACGCGCACTTCCGGTAATTCAACTTCCGGTATCCCAACTTCCGCTTCCGGGGCGGCACCGGCGCCGGCTCCTGTTATTCCTTGCCAGATTGTTTTTGGCCTTTTGTTATGCTTTTTGGGACTATCTTGCCATTTTTTCCCCTGTGGATTATTTTTGCTTTCACTTTGAATCTCTACTTTTTCCTGTTTTTTGCCTGCAGTTTTTGGACGTTTGTTGAATATTTTTTCACCTTTTTCTGCTCTTTGGTTTTTTTCATGCTCTTTTAAGAGTTGAACATTTGTTCTCGGACTGTTGGTATTGTTTATTTATTTTTTCCTAAAATTAAAGACTGTTTTTTTTATATTTTCTGCGTCCTGCATTTAGGTCCTTCCTCTCGCGTTCCTGACAACCTGGACTGGAGTCTCGGGATGGCACCTGCACACAACTACACACCACATACAAATTTCTCATGTGTAAATCCCGAGGTAAGTAACACTGAAACTTGTTGAATTTACAGGCATTAATAACACAAGTTTACAGAATAAAGGACAATTTGAATAGATCTGTGATCTGAAGTAGTCAAATAAATGGCAAAGAAAGAGGATGGAAGGATCAGTGGAGCTGGAAGGATAGATCAATAGAGTTGATATTCCATGTTTAGAGAGCAGAGGATTGTTCAGGGAGTTCAGTTGGTCCTGCTGAATGTTGTAGTATTTCAATACTACAGCTAAGCAAATACCAGGGACAAACTCCTTTTATTGTATGATATTTATTACAAGAGAGGAGATTGTGCGTGAGCCCTGGCATTATTACTGGATAGGAAAGCACCAGGGCTCACCCACAGTCTTGCATTTTGGGACCCCTTTCCAGCTTGATGTTCGCTGGTGCCCACTCTCGGATCAACCCTGAAAATTTAGCACACCAAAAAAAGAATACCAGGATACCAGGAGTTGGTGGAGCAGACCTGAGGCCTAAGGGTCCTATTTATCTTGTGCTGGACACATGTAGGGCAAGCGGTCACAAACTGCCAAATGTCCTTCTTAGCCATGGGCCACCAAAACATTTGCTGCTGGAGGAACAAGGTGCACAGGGTTCCTAAATGGCTGAAGAGCCACGAGCTATGGTACTACTGAAGGACCTGAGAGTGAAGTTTGTAAATAAAATTGAGTCTCCCCTCAGGGCAGTTGTTGGAATCAAACACACCAGCGGTTACTTGGTGCTCCTTTCTCTCAATGTCACTGTGGATGTCCTGGATCATGATTGACGAGGAAAGAATGTGGTTTTGGGGGGCCATCCCCCTTTTTAACTGCAGACCCCTGCTGGAAAAGGGCATCTGGTTTGCTGTTCTCTGAGCCTGGATGGTAGTAAGAGGGTTAAATAGAAACCCCATTAAGAACAGTCCCCTTTTTTGCCGGTCGGGGAGTAAGGCACTTCGTACTCCAGATTGTGATAAGCTGTCCAGACGACAAAAGGTTGCTCAGCGCTCTCTATCTAGTTCTGGCCCTGGACATCGACCCGTACCTTGAGCAAAGACTTGGCTAGACTGATCAGAAAGTCCCGATAAAGTAGAAGCTCCTGGGCAGAGTGTTTGTTCTTGACTACGAGTGTAAGACCCCAGACACAATTATTTTAGTAAGTTACATTCAGTGTTGTTTTAATATGTTTAGATTCAAGCTTCCTTTTTTTCTTTTTTTTTATAAAAATTCGGATTAAACAGCTGTTGGAAAGTAAAAGTTAGATTTTTAGCATTTAGATTGAGAACCACAGATGGTTTCTAGCTTTGAAAGTGGTGGTGGGGTGGGGTGGGGGATGAAATTTTTTAGTCAAAGAAGACATTTTTTTCAAAATTTCTAGCTAAACTCCTACCCTCCCTTCACACACCACACTCTCCCCCCTCCTCTGATTGGCTTATAACCCCAGTGTGGAGATCATATCTATGTTATTATTTTACCTTTAAAAGATAACACATCTTAAAAATTATCAGCCGTGTTCTGTTGTTCTCTCCTGCTGGTTCTCCTGTGGATCTCCTGCCTTCAGCCCTTCATCATGGCACATAGTAAGATTTTTATTTAAATATAGCATTTAACCTTTTATCATGCCTGAATTTAATTATGTTTTATCTTATTGAGGTTTGTTATCATTTTAAGTGTGTGTGTTTTCGCTCTACACTGGGAGCCTGATTTATATTAGTGTTTTTATTTATTTATTGCTTTCTGGCTTTTTAAAATAATTAATTCATGCTTTTGTTCATAATGTGATAAATTAAGATGTTCATTAAGATCAGCGGGTCTCTAACACGTACACCAGTCACACAACACGAGTCTATGACAATCTTTAATTTTAATGATCATTTATATATATTTTGCAAAATATTCTTGAAAAAGAACATCATGATATAATCATTTGAAATACAGTGGAACCCGGTTATGTCGATGTCCTAGGGGGTCGCCAAAAAGCATCGAGGTAACTGATGATCGAGATAAACGAAAATCGAAATAGCGGCAGTATATTAACGTGCTTGAAATTCCTTTATGTACATGATGTGCGTTAATAAATGAGAATGTGCATGCACGTGTTTTTGAAGGGGTTTTTTACACAACAGCGTTGCCGCGATTTGTTTGATGAAGTCATGCTATAAAAATTGACATACGTTTGTTAACAACAAAAGGCAAAAGTGCACCAACTAACAGCAGAGATTCACCAGTATACAATACAAACCAGCGTCCATTCTCCATACAAACCTTTATTATATTCTCCAACATTATAAACACACAGATCGCTCAAAAAAAAAGAAAAGAAGAATAAACAGTAACTAAGTTTTTTGAAATTTTATGACCATCAGACTGAAGTAATCCGCACAAGTGTCCGAAAAAACTTACGTCCGCGATGCCGAGGGGGAGATAAGCCGAGTGAGAGAGCGAGAGCGAGAGTGAGAGAGAGAAAGTTTGTGAATGGAAAAATAGGGAAATTCTAAAATACTGCGACTGGCGGCACGGCGCGAAGCCGGAAAAAAACCCCGGAAGATCCAAAACCGAACCCGAAACCAAAAACGAGGGACAGAAAAGTCTCAAACGTGAACGGCCAAAGGGGGCGTGGCAGGTGCTTTCTCTGCCGCTTTCTCTGAAGCTCCCGGCTTCAACTCCTTACCGAGAGAGCCGTGCCCCTTACCGAGAGAGCCGTGCTCCTGTAGTTGAAGCCGGGAGCACCGCGCTCCCGTTCATCGCATAACATTTAACAAAAAAATGCATATGTGCACTTACTAACAGCAGAGATTCACCAGTATACAATACAAACACCTGTAGTATCTGTAAGGTTAGATTTTTCCGCCACTTTCGCGAGTTCTTCTGCGGCTGCACAGCGCCGATCCACATAACTGAAGTTAAAATTTCCATTTCCAATTTTGTGCTCGAGATAATATCGACATAACCGATAAAAAATGCTAAGAAAAAAACGAGAATTTGGCGGTTCCACTTCAAAAACGTCAACTTAATAGGGTTGTCGAGTTACCCGTGGGCGAGATAACCGGGTTCCACTGTATTTTAAAGTTTGATCAATATAAAATATAACTGACAGCAGGTAAAATGATGCAGCCTAAAGTTGTTTATTATTCTGTAACAGCATTAATTCATTTAATTCCACAACGATTTGCCAGCACTTACCTGTGTAAGTTGTTACAGTGGAATGGAAACAATGGAAGTGGTAGCACATGGTTATAGACATTAGACTTCTGATCGGAGGGTCATGAGTTGAAATCCTAGTTTTAACAAGCTGCCACTGCTGGGCCATTAACCTCATGTATAAGTTATTGAAATGCCTAGATAAGGGTATATATATATATATATATATATATATATATATAAAACATATATTTGCATAAAGCATCAATATTTGTCCATGCACATGTGAATTACAGTATTAAAAACTAGTTTTAATTAAAGGTACATTAAGAACAGCTAATTTAATATTATATATTATTATGATTAATTATTTTAGTCTATTAACAGCAAAATAATAATATAACACATTCAGCATTGTGCACAAGTCACCACTAGATTCATTTATTGGTAGTATATTGATGAAAATGTATAATTATGAATTAGTCTCTTTAGTAGAATAGAACCAATTTTTTTTTATTTTTATATTTTTACACTATTTAGTTTTTAATTACTTTTCAAAGCTAAAGTGGCTAGTATTTAGTGTGACCTTGAACAATAGCAGGAACGGGGCTCTTATAAACCTAAATGAAATGCAAAGGTGGCAAATGTACACACATTCTTCACTCAGTAGAAGTACAGATTCTAATGTTTTAAAAGACTCTGGTGAAACACGAAAGTTTCAGAAAGGGGAACTTTCTTGTTTCACAGAGTGTAATGTGACCAATGGGCGTTGGGACATGACGTCATCGGCGGGCGACGTCGCATAAACAGGAAGCTACAAATGGGTGCGAGATGGACAAGATGCTAGCTTCTGCTTGTTCAGGTACACGCTGTTTTGCTGTGTTTTTCTGATCGAGTGATGGCAGGCAGACAGAATTACCGTAAGTGTGTTTATTCGTGTCCGATTTTTTTACCAGAAAAGATTTGCATGATCGGTGTTTTGTTTGCTTAGGAGTTGAGCATGCACATTCGGCTCTCGAGGGAGTCGATTGCTCGCATTGTATCAGCATGGCTATGACAAGCTTCGGTCCCGGAGAGTGCTCTTCGAGAATGATCTCCGGTCCTGCACTTGCTGAGGCACATCGGTGCAGGCGCTCGTAGGGCTCACAGGCCGATATAGCAGCGGGGTTGGAGTTGGATGAGACCTCTCCAGCCTCGTCTGTTGAATCAAGCTCCTTCGCTCTCGGAGAAGCAGGCCCGATGGCTGCTTCTTCTCCCGGTGCGAGCAGTGCAGCATTACATGTCTCTCCCTACGAGGAAGGAGAGCTGATGGAGAAGGAGAGCTAGCTTTGCCGGTGGAGCAGCATAAACATTGCGCACCCAGTAAGCTGGATGAGCGTTTTCTGTGCCCTGTATCACTTCCTCGGCGCCGGGGCCTTCCGTTTTTTTCACGATCTGCACACCAAGGTGTCCAGATTCTGGGAAACCCCATACTCCACGGGTACTTCTTCCCATCACTCCTCGCTCTACGCGAATGTGGTTGGGGCTAAGGCGTGCGGCTACGTGTGGAAGATACGCTAGCCAGCTATCTCTCCCCTAGCCTAACATCGTCTCTAAAGGCTCTGATGTTCTCTACTAAGCCACTACGGGCTACATCGGCCTTAGTGGGAAAGGGCTTACGCGGCAGTGGGCCAGGATGCGGGTTGTCTTCACACAATAGGTGTATTGCAGGCATACCAGGCTGACCTGCTGTGTGATTTGGATGAGGGATCGCTGATATCGCTCCGGGGTCGCTGATATTAAGGAATTGCGTCGTGCTGCCGCCTCCCTCACCACACCCTCGCCTCCAACAAACGGGCTGTGGTGCGTAGATCCTGACGATTTACGGTTGGGGGGATGGTGTACCCCTTACGCTACAGTGCCCGTCCCTGCCCTGCACCACCAGGAGGCCCTCCAGTGGGCGTCTCCCTCCACTTCTGCCCAAATTCTCGGTACGGATGGGGGAGACCCGCTGCCTCTCAGGAAGTGTCAACGGCCGTTTGGGTAATGGAGCCTGGTCTGTCAGCCCTGCCACAAGGTGTGCTTCAGGGCGCAGCTTCCCTCCAGTGGTTCGCTCCCCATCTTTCCACCCGAAGATTCATTGTGGATGGGGGGTTTCGCCGCCTCTTGCGAGGTGTCATTGGCTGCAGGGCTCCGACCCAGCTGCTCTAAATGGGTCAGGGGCCAGCCCCGAGGGGCTGTTTTTCCCTGAGGAGCTTTCTGACAGCTTAAAAGCGGCTGCCAGAAGTCTACCGGTGGGTTTTGCAGACTATAAAGGACGGTTACACGACTCAGTTCGCGTCCTCCTCTCCCTGGTTCAACGGGATGTGTCCAACCCTGGTGATGCCCAGGCAGGCTCTTGTCCTGGAACAGAGGTCTATCAGAGTCCCCCTTCGAGCCATTGTCTGAGGTGGCCCTTAGGTTTCTGTCTATTAAGACCACCTTCCTCTTGGCGATTTCCTCCCTAAAGAGGATCGGGGATCTGAAGGCTCTGTTCGTGGCCCTGTCTCGCCTGGAGTTTGCCCCTGGCATGGCCAGAGTGTTTCTCTATCCATGTTTTTCTATCCAAAACCTGGGTACTAAGGTGTCTTCGGGAACAGGAGTGACAGAACCAACTGTGTCCGGTGCGAGCACTGGACACTTACCTCCGCAGGACGAGTCCGTGGAGGAAGTCGGAGCAGCTGCTTGTCTGCTACGGCCCTAACAGGAAAGGTTTCCCGGCCAATAAGCAGATAGGTAGTGGATGCGATTGTGTCGGCTCACAAGTCCTCTGGTCTCCCCGCACCGCTCGGGGTCCGAGGTCACTCCACCCGGAGTGTGGCTGCCTCTACGTCCTGGTCTGCTGGAGTGTCATTCCAAGACATCTGTGACGCTGCGGGTTGGCCTTTGTCAGGTTCTTTGACCTTCACCTCAGAGCCACTGCGGGCTCCTCTGTCCTACGTGCAGGTGCCAAGGCCCTCACTTTCTAGGCAGGGTCTGGTTAGTGTGGCGTGATTGGACACTTGTTCCCATAGCGTTTCGACACAGCTTGAGTTCCCAAAAAGGAACGTTTCTAGGTTACGACCGTAACTCTAGTTCCCAGAGGAAACGAGATGCTGCGTCTCTGTGCCACACTCCCTGCATCCCTGCGGCACTTATCTTCTTTTGCAGGAGCTAGCGTCTTGTCCATCTCGCAGCCATTTGTAGCTTCCTGTTTAAGTGAAGTTGCCCTCCGATGACGTCAAGTCCTAAAGCCTATTGGTCAGATTACACACGTGGTTCAGAGCCCGGTCACACAGGGGCGTTCCCATATCGCTTTGACGCAGCTTCTCGTTCCCTTGGGGAAATAGGGTTACGGTCGTAACCTAGAGACGTTCTGACTGTACTTTTTCACTCAAGTAAAGTAAAGAAGTTTGGGCTCTGACATGCATTTAAGTAAAAAGTAGTGATTATTAATACCTGTTTTAGTGTCACGCTGGTAAATGAACCCCACATCATATAAATATCTCCATATTAAAACCATAATTAACATTATTATTATTTTTAATAACACGAGCGGATAAAAGATGATGATGATCAGATGATCAGGAATGTCTCTGTTCTCAGTCATGTTTCCATCACTGACTCCCTCTGTCTCATCCACGTTAACCCCAGACTTCTTACTGCCTTCTGCCTGCTCATTGTAAACTTCAGAAACTAGTCTACGTCTGTGGTGTGTGAGAGAAAATAAGAAGAAGTGAGTCACGAATCTGGTTTGAGAATGTAAGAAATAGCAAGTACAGGTATTTGTGTAAAAATAGTATTAGGTGAAAGTAAAAAAAAATTAAAATAGTAAAGTAAAACTGATACCAATAAAAATCTACTTAAGTACAGTAACAGATTATTTGTTACTCCTCACCTGTAATAAAATGAAACCCTAAATAATTTAATTGCTATAACTTTGTTTTAATATTTCATTTCAAAATAATTCCTGTGAAAAAGGTCTATTGCAATAGTTTAGAACCGATGATTTTAATATAATTTTAGTCTATTGTCTAAAATAAATGAGAAGTTAATGGAATGTTTTGTCACCAATGCAAAAAGGAGATTGTATAAAAGACCAATAGAGGCAGCAAACATCATCGCTTTCAAAAGAAACAAGATTTGACTGTTCACTTCCGGAAGTCATGTACAATTTCAACCTGCTTCTTTTTTTTGTTAGTTTGATTAGTTAAATCATTCACAGATCACAGTTCTGACCTTAATCTTCATTCCTCTACAGTTTAACAACAATAAAAATGGTAAGAAATCGTCACCCAACACTGCCAGAAATAAAGTTCTATAGAACTCAGCTGGGACCCCACTGATGCCAGGGGTCTTTCCATCCACCATGTCCTGCAAAACTTTATAAAGCTATTTTTTCACAAGAGATATTTCAGCTCTGGCACTGAATTCAGTACTATTTGCAGGCCTTTATAAAATCTGACTGACAACGTTTTTCCTCCCTGCATTGACTTTTATATAGTTTTTTTATAGAACCGTACATACCGCTGTCTAATTTCAGGCAGCTTTGTCAACTACATGTCTATCATCAGACCTAAGAGAGAGTAAACTAGGCAGCTCTGGCCATTATTTCTTCCCAGACAATTAACAACTTAAAATGGGCATCCATGTCTGCAGGAGAGCTCTGTAAACTTGGTCGGTTTGAAGGTGCCATTGCTGACCAGCAAAACGCTGGGGGTGGCTGGGGGTCCTTTTTAAACACTAAATCACCGACCCATAAACTTTACTCTAACCCTCACCATGTGTCTTTACTAATTTGTAATGAGAAAAAAAAAACAGAAAAAACAAGCAAAGACAGAGCTCACACACTGTAGTACTTTCACTCTTGGTTGAGCTATAAACCTTGACATGAATTACAGCTCGTCCATGCAACACTAATAAAGTTCTTGGCAAACATTCTTCTGCTTCTGGGTCAGCAGTGTGGGGATGGACTTGGCAGTATCGCCTGGACTGTTTCATATAACACACTGATAATAGCATCACTGTTGTTTTCTGATGATTATCATGCAAAAGTTGTTCAATGGTTTTACATTGTTGGGGGTTGAGCTTGTTAAAGTTCTCTTTCAGGAACTCTAAATGCGTCGAAATGATTTGGGAAAGCGCCTGAGTGTTCATGCTCTGAAATAATGTTTGTAATCAGTCAAAAACTGGATGCTGGCCATCACAGATGAGGTGAGATCACAACCAGGTGTATAAAGCACATTTCAGTGAAGGCAGCAGCAGCTTCTGTTTTTCAAAAATCGCTCTATGTGTTTGGGTTGTCTGTGATATTGTTTGTAAATATTGTTTGTTAAAAAAAAAGAAAAAAAAGAAAAGGAAAATGAAAGCAAGCAAAAATGTAAGCACACTTTCCAGCTGTGCATTCCTCCCTGCCCCCGCTATACTATGGAAGGGGGATACGCACATCTTGTGTGTTGCTTCTTTGGGAGCGGAGCATGCGTAGTCGGTTTTCGAGGAAACCGCCTGCGTTCGCTGTGCTCGCATGTATTTTCGTTCGCTTCGCACCTGCTGGACACTCTTCAAGAAGGGGTGCCCTAGCTCTATCTCTCTCCCGGAATCGCCTCCTTACTTAAGACCCCAGCATTACCCACAAACCCCCTAAGCAATACATCAGAGCTCCTGGGTAAAGCCTATGCTTCAGCAGGTTAAGCCGCTGCTTCCCTGCACACCATCGTGGTTTTGCGGGCATATCAAGCTGACTTGCTGCATGAGTTGGCTGTGGAAGGTGCCTTGGACAGCCGTTTTGATGAGCTTCGCCCGATGGGGGATCTAACTCTTAGAACCACTAAGGAGACCGCTTTCATTAAAATGTGGACTTTGCAACCAGAGGAGAAAACACGCTGCATGTTGCTTACACAAACATCCGGGGTGCATACCGGGTGAAGCCCCGCCCCCACCTCGGGTACTCAGAACACATCTCTGTAATGTCTATTCCAGCATACAGACCACTCAGCAGATGTTCAAGACCAGCTCAAAAGCAAGTGAGAACCTGGCCAGCAGGATCCATGTCTGCTCTCCAGGACTGCTTTAAATGCGCTGACTGAGACATGTTCAGGGAAGCTGCAACCAATGGCGATTTCATTAACTTGAAGGAATACATGTCAACAGTGACCAGCTACATCAGCAAGTGCATCGATGACGTTACCATCTTCAAGACCATCACTACACGCTCCAACCAGAAGCCATGGATGACCGCCAAGGTGCGTGCGCTGCTAAAAACAAGAGACTCTGTCTTCAGAGCAGGAAACAAGACGGTCTTGAAAACAGCAAGGGCCAAACTGTCCCTTGCCATCAGAGAGGCGAAGCGCGCACATGCCAAGAGAATCCATGGCCACTTCCCGGACAGTGGAGACACCCGGCGCATGTGGCAGGGCATCGAGGCGATCACGAATTACAAGATAACATGCACCTCCCTCCCAGATGTGCTGAACGACTTCTACGACTGGTTCGAGGTGCAGAACAACATGGTGGCAAGAAAGACCATCCCTCCTCCCAGTGACCAGGTACTCTGTCTAACCACAGCTGAAATAAGAAAAACTCTATGCAGAGTTAACCCACGGAAGTCTGCTGGACCAGACAACATTTCTGGCAGAATGCTCAGGGAATGTGCACAACAGCTAGCAGATTTCTTCACTGACATCTTCAACATCTCCCTGAGCAGCGCCATTGTTCCTACATCCCTCAAGACAACAACCATTATTCCCGTGCCAAAGAAGTCTACTGTCTCCTGCCTCAATGACTATCATCCCATTGCACTCACACCCATTGTGATAAAGTGCGTCGAGATGCTCATCATGAGGCACATCAAGACTCAGCTTCCACTCGCACTAAACCCGATGCAGTTCGCATATCGTCCAAACCGTTTCATGGACGATGCTATCTCCACAAACCTTCATCTGGCCCTTAACCACCTAGACAACAAGGACTCTTATGTAAGGATGATGGTCATAGACTTCAGTTCAGCATTCAACACAATCATTCCCCAGCACCTGATTGAAAAGTTTAGCCTACAGGGCCTGAACACCTCCCTCTGTAACTGAATGCTGGACTTCCTGACTGAAAGACCTTAGTCAGTCCGGCTCAGAAACAGCATCTCCAGCACCACCACACTGAACACTGGAGTCCCTCAGGGCTGTGTGCTCAGTACACTGTGGTTCACTCTGCTGACTCACAACTGTGTAGAAATCATATCATAAAGTTCGCCGATGACAGGACCGTGGTGAGTCTCATCAGAAAGAACGACGAGTCAGCATACAGAGAGGAGGTGCAACAGTTGACAGCCTGGTGTGGAGCAAACAACCTGTCTTTGAACGTGGACAAAACCAGAGATGGTTGTGGACTTCAGGAGAGCACAGAGCAAACAATCTCCACTGATTATTGATGGATCGTCAGTGGAGATCGTCAAGAGCACCAAATTCCTTGGTTATCACTTGGCGGGTAATCTGACCTGGCAACTCAATACCAGTTTCATCACCAAGAAAGCCCAGCAGCGTATTTAATTCCTGAGAAGGCTGAGGAAAGCTTATCTCCCTCGCCCCATCCTGACCATGTTGTACAGAGGGACCATTGAGAGCATCCTGAGCAGCTGCATCACTGCCTGGTTTGGGCCATTTTCATTATCATAGACATTTACACTACACACTGCATCTGCAAAGCACACCGCATTGTGGACGACCACACACACACCCGTCACACACACTTTTCACACTCCTACTATCAGGAAAACGGTTACGAAGCATTCGGGCCGTCACAACAAGACTGTGCAACAGTTTCTTTCCACAAGCCATCAGGCTTCTCAACACACAGAACTGAAACAGAACTTGCACACACTCACTCACTCACTCACACACACTCACTAAAATGTGTGTTACCGAACTATACAACCTAGACTAAACACAAATATCACTCATCCCGATCCACTGCACCACCATCTATTTATTATTAATTATACCCGCACCTTGTATTACAGTAGAATGTTTACATGCTGTCTTTGCACCTCAGTATTCAGTAGATTGTTTACATGCTGTCTCTGCACCTCCTTGCTGCTCTTTTTTTGCACTACATTGTTCTGTTCTGTTTGTATTCTCTCCTGGGTATAGTTTTTAAATTTCTCCTTATACAGTAGGTTTACTAGTCGGCGCTATACTTGTTTTTTTGTCTTTTGTCCGTGGTGAGTCTCATCAGAAAGAACGACGAGTCAGCATACAGAGAGGAGGTGCAACAGTTAACAGCCTGGTGTGGAGCAAACAACCTGTCTTTGAACGTGGACAAAACAAGAGATGGTTGTGGACTTCAGGAGAGCACAGAGCAAACAATCTCCACTGATTATTGATGGATCGTCAGTGGAGATCGTCAAGAGCACCAAATTCCTTGGTTGTCACTTGGCGGGTAATCTGACCAGGCAACTCAATACCAGTTTCATCACCAAGAAAGCCCAGCAGCGTATTTAATTCCTGAGAAGGCTGAGGAAAGCTTATCTCCCTCGCCCCATCCTGACCATGTTGTACAGAGGGACCATTGAGAGCATCCTGAGCAGCTGCATCACTGCCTGGTTTGGGCCATATTCGAGGATCGCAAGACCCTACCAAGGATAGTGAGGACAGCTGAGAAGATCATTGGAGTCTCTCCCCATCTATCATAGACATTTACACTACACACTGCATCCGCAAAGCACACTGCATTGTGGACGACCACACACACCCGTCACACACACTTTTCACACTCCTACTATCAGGAAAACGGTTACGAAGCATTCGGGCTGTCACAACAAGACTGTGCAACAGTTTCTTTCCACAAGCCATCAGGCTTCTCAACACACAGAACTGAAACAGAACTTGCACACACTCACTCACACACACTCACTCAAATGTGTGTTACCGAACTGTACAACCTGGAGTAAACACAATCATCACTCATCCTGATCCACTCCACCAACATTTATCTATTTATTATTAATTATACCCGCACCTTGTATTACAGTAGAATGTTTACATGCTGTCTTTGCACCTCAGTATTCAGTAGATTGTTTACATGCTGTCTCTGCACCTTCTTGCTGCTGTTTTTTGCACTACATTGTTCTGTTCTGTTTGTATTCTCTCCTGGGTATAGTTTTTAAATTTCTCCTTATACAGTAGGTTTACTAGTCGGCGCTATACTTGTTTTTTTGTCTTTTGTCTTGTCATGTGTTGTCTTGTGTTGTCTGTCTGCACTGTTTTTTTTGTTTGCACTGTTTGCACCAGGTTGCACTCGATGCACTTTATGTTTGTGTTGTAGCTCTATGCTGTTGTGGTTTAGTGTAGCACCACATTTCGTTTTTAATGTGTACTGTGTATCACTATGTATAGTAAAAATAACAATAAAAGCCTCTTGACCTTGAAAACTGTTTACAGTCCGTTTTTTGCACATCTGTTCACTCTATCTCTCTTGCTGCTGTGTGTTTCATTGCAAAATATTGTTTAAAGTTTTCTGCTACTGTGCACCTTAATTTTTTTGTTAGGACAGGTTTACTGGAGGAGCTATTTTGTATTTTGTATATTGTGTATTGTCCCGCACTGTCCTGTGTTGTCTTTTTGCACTGTTTGCACCAGTTGCGTACATGCACTTTATGTGGCGAGGATCATTCTACTAGTTCTTGGCCCTGTGTTTTTTTCCTTCTGTTTCTGTGATTGTTGTTTTATGTTGTTGTATGTAGCACCTGGGTTCTGGAGGAACCTTGTTTCATTTCACTATGTACTGCATCAGCTATATATGGTTGAAATGACAATAAAAACTTCTTGACTTGACTTGCTAGGGCCATTGGCCTGTCAATGGCTGCCCTGGTGTCTACAGAAAGGCACACACTTTCAGATATGTCTAATAGAGACTGGGCTGCTAAGCCCTTCTGGCCTTTTCTGTGTTTTCGTAAGCTTGGTGGTCAAGAGGTTTTAGGACATTTAGAAACAAGCGGCGGCATTCCAGCGTTACCTCCCACGCTGCTAAAAGGGGGCTGCTTGGTGGGCACAGCCCCAACCACAGCCCTTTATCTCCCATTTGTAGGTGTAGAAACGCAGCGTCTCAACTCGCTCTTCCTCTGTGAGGGATCCTGCGTGGCACTCGGCATCAAAGCCTCATGAAGGGACAGATCTGAGGACTGTCATCTTCAACAGGAAGGCTTTGACAATAGCTCCTGAGACAGGACCGCTCTATGTGGTGCCAGCCCTGTCCCGGCCTCCTCAGGGACCTGGTCTGATAACCCTGCTGCCTTCGGTGCTTCAGGGCACAGCCAGCTTCAGCAACCTCTTTTCTTGGTCTCCACCCGGCATCGTTGTGGTCCTGGAGATCTCGCCATGCTTAGATCGTCTCAGTACACTGCCTTGTATCTGGGCATACCAAAGGTCAGTTTCAAGAGTCTGTTACCTCTAAAACACTTTCTGGCAGCCTGTCAAGCTTTTCCAGATGTGTCTTGGTGGGTCCAGCGTACTGTAGAGTGAGTCTACTCGATTCAGTTTGGGTCTCTTCTGCCCCGTTTTCATGGGGTTCTTTTTCGAAGGGGGCCATCGAGGTGGTCCCTCCATCAGAGCAAGAGTCCGGGTTCTACAGCCAGAACTTCATAGTTCCCAAGATGGACAGTGGGTTGCTTCTTATCTTAGATCTAGGTCAGCTTAACCGCTCTCTCATAAGATTTATGTTCAAGATGCTGACCATCAAGCAGGTCGTGCATTCGATCAGATCCGAGCACTGGTTTGTCACGGGAGGTTCCTGAAGTTTGCTTTTAGGGCTGAAGCTTACCAATATCGGGTTCTTCTGTTTGGCCTTGCCCTTTCACCCCAAACATTCACAAAATGTGTGGATGCTGCTCGGGTTCCCCTAAGGTCATCTGCATCCTCAACTATATCAGTGATTGGTTGATGCTAGCTCAGTCAGAGCAGTTGGCGGTCCAGCATCGAGATGTCGCTCTCGCCCACATAAGGGCATTGGGGTCTAGGCTGAATGCTGGGAAGAGTGTGTTTTCTCTATTACAAAGAACCACCTATCTCGGTGTCATATGGGATTCGACTACTTTGTGTGCTTAGCTTTTCCCTGTCTGCATTGTGGCCATCCTTCCAGCCGTCAGCCTCTGTCAAGCAGTTACACTGTGATTCCACTTGGCCTGCTGAACATGAGATCCCTTCAATGGTGGCTCAGGACCCATGGATTCTCACGGAGGGGCAACCCACTCTGAACCATCAAGATCTTGCGGCGATGCCTACGTGGTTCAAATTTTTGACTGATTACACACATTATTTCAAAGCATGAACACTCGGGCATGTTCCCAAACCGTTTTGACGCAGCGTCTCATTCCCTCAGGGAACTAGGATTACATACATAACCTAGAGACATTCTTCCTGATTGCTCATCATCTTCCAGTGATGCTTTTCCACTCTTAAAGTGCACATGCCACCCAAAACACCTCAAACAACTCATTGCAGCATTGCCATATACTTGCAAGAATCGTGGCAGATTTGTTGATGTACATTTGATGTACATGTGAGGATGTTTCTCAGGCAGTCTTCTTCAGTCTTCTGTAAAACTTCTTCTATGTTGTATCAGATGGTTGTTTTGTGTGTCATGGACAGGAAGGATCCTTGACAATATGGTCATCCTGCAATCTTCTAGCTGCTAGCTCTCTGTACCTTGCAGATTTAAAGCAGTGTGTGATTCATATTGGTGTTGCTGACGTTTAGGTTATTAGACTGTTGATGTTTTATACTAATGATGTAGAATTAAAAAAAAAATGTAGAAATGATTTACATAAGTTGCAGTCAGTGTTGTTTTAGCAACATTAGATTCAAATTTGTCTTAATTTTTTATTTGCGCATGAGATTAAACACAGTGATTGGAAAGTTTTTTTAGATCCTTATCATTTTTGGGGATAACCACAGTCAGCTTCTAGCTGAAGAAGTGGTGGTGGGGTGGGGGATGTTTGTCCTTTCTTACTCTAAGAGGAAATGTTTTCTTATCTTCCAACTACCATCCTACCCTCTGACCACACCACACACACTCTCTCTCCTCTTCTGATTAACTATAACCCCAGTGTAGAGATCATATCTACGTTATTATTTTATTATTTATTATTATATATTTAAAAAATAAAACATTTTAACGATCATCATCTTCATCAGCAGCAGCCATGTTCTGCCGTTCTCTTCTGCTGGTTCTTCTGGGGCTCTCCTGCCTACAGTCCTTTTACCATTTGTAAGATTTATTTTGTATTTTAAATATAGCGATTAACCTTTTATCATAACTGTAAACTGGGAGACTGATTTATATTAGTGCACATATTTATTACCCAAGCATGAATTTAGATGTTCAGTGAAAATCAGCATTTTTCCAACATAGTGCTGAGATGGACTGTATAATACACACAATTATATTTTTTTGCTGAATAAATCTCGCGTAAAAAAATATCCGTACACCCAAATTTTTGTCACTGGTAATGATCCTCAACATGAATGACAGCTAATAGAGTTCTTGGCAAACATTATTCTGCTTCTGGGTCAGCAGTCTAGGGACTGACTTGTAAGTATTGCTTGGACTGTTTTGTATGACACATTGATAATAGCAGCAATGTTGTTTTTTGATGATCATCATGCAAAAGTTGTTGAATTGTTTTGACATTGTTAGGGGTTGAGCTTGTTGAAGTTCCATTTCAGGAACTCGAGATGCGTCAAAATGATTTGGGAACACGCCAGAGTGTTGATCTAGAGCTTGCTTAAGAGCTGAGCCTGCGAAGTTGGTTCTCGAGGGAGCCGAATGTGTTCACTGTGCTCGCATGTCTTTTCGTTTGCTTCGCTCCTGCTGGGCACTCTTCGAGGAGGGTGCCCTAGCTCCCTCCGGGTCTGGTCTTGCTCTCGCAGAGGTAGAGTGCCGTGCCAGCTCCTGGGGTTCTCCAGCCTCACCTGCTTGGTCCAGCGTTCCCTCACCGGCTTTGGAAGCACACATTTTGGCGAATTCTTCCCCCTGCGGTGAGAGCTTGCAGCTCCTCCTCTCTTCCTCTGAGCTGTACTGCTGGACACCCCGATAACCCCTTCTGGCCTCTTCAGTGATTTCGTAAGCTTGGTGGTCGAGAGGTTTCAGGAAAATAGGAAACAGGCAGCAGTGTTCCTGTGATACCTCCCACGCCGCTTACATTAGGGGTCCTGCACGGGGCTCTGCGTCAAAGCCTCGTGAGGTGACAGATCTGAGGACTGTCATCTTCAGGAAGGCTTTGACGAATGCTTATGCCGCACCGCTCTATGCAGTGCCAGCCCTGTCCCGGCCCACTCAGGGACTTGGTCGTTAACCCTGCCACCTTCAGTGCTTCAGGGCATGGAGAGCTCCAGCAAGCTCTCTCCTTGGTCTTCACCCAGCAGCATTGTGGTCCTGGAGATCTTGCCACCTCTGGAGCCGACTCAAGTTGCTGCCTTCGATCTGGGCATACCGGAGGTCAATCTGGAGAGACTGATACCCCTAAGGCACTTTGAAGGCTGTGGCTTTGGCACCTGAGGGGGTGCAGCTCTGAGGTTCTATTCTCTACACTGAGGTGGTAGAGACTATTCTACACTTCAGAGCTTTTTTTCTCCATGGCACCCAGAGGCTGAGGCCCTCGGTACGACCTAGACTGCCTGGGTTGGACTTGGCCAACATTTTGGGGGCTCTTTCTGTGCCCCCGTTTAAGCGTCTACCCAAGGCATCTTATAGGCACCTTTCAATCAAGACCACGTTCTTGTTGGCTATCTGCTCTATTAAATAAATAGGGGACCTGCAGGTCCTATCTGTGGCCCCCTCCTTCCTGGAGATTATGTCTGGTGCCTTTCTGTATCCGTTACATCCCCAAGGTGCCCTCGGTTATCCCACAACCCATAAGATTACAGGCATTCTATCCACCTCCGTTCCAGGCCCAAGATCGGGAGAAACTAAGCCGACTCTGTCCATTGTGGCACTGGACACCTACATCGACAGGACAGGTCCTTGGAAAAGGACCAATCAGCCGCTTGTCTGCTATAGCCCTCCCAAGAGAGGCCTTCCTGCTAATAAGCAGACCCTGAGCAGGTGGATTGTTGACACCATCACGGCATATTATTAGTCCTCTGGTCTCCCTGCTCCCTTTGGGGTCATTGCTCTCTCCACCCGGAGTGTGGCTGCCTCAAAATCTTGGTCCTCTGAAGTTCCCATACAAGACATTAGTGATGCTGCCTTCACTTATATGTGCTTTATACTCCTAGTTGTGACATCACCTCATCAGTGACGGCCAGCGTCCAATTTATTTTTATGTAGCATTGCCATAAACTTGCTGAATCATTTCAAACACCTCCATGGCAGATTTGCCCATTTTCACACATGATTTCACGTTTTCTTTTTGTTCTCACTTGGAGTCCATTATTAAATCGCAGATGTGGTAATGCCCATGGTCAAGATAGCACCAGTAGCACAGATCCCAATGTACATAGGACAGTGTCTTTTGGCACACTGACTAGGTGTGGGGGATTATAATGCTACAGTGGTAGAGGATGAAGCTAATGTTGTGTAGTGGTAGAGAATTCAGAGGTCAAGGTGGCAGAAATGGATTGAAGGGATAAGTGGAGCAATGGTAGAGGATGACCAAACCACCACACTACTAAATCATGTAGCAAATTGAAATACTCCCCATGTGAGGATGTTTCTCAGGCAGTCTCCCAGGAAGTTAAACTTTTATGTTGTCTCAGATGTTTTTTTTTGTTGGAAATGGACAGGAAGGATACTTGACAATATGGTCATCCTGCAATCTTCTAGCTGCTAGATCTTTGTACCGAGCAACTTGCAGATTTGAAGCAGTGTGTGATCCATCTCATAGGTGTTGCTGATGTTTAGGTAATTAAACTGTTGATGTTTTATACTAATGATGTATAATTAAAACAATATATAATGTAGAAATGATTTACATGAGTTACAGTCAGTTTTGTTTTAACATCATTAGATTCAAATTTGTCTTTATTTTTTATTTGTGCATGAGAATAAAAACAGCCATGTGAAAGTTTTTTAGATCGTTATCATTTCTGGGGGATAACCACAGTCAGCTTCTAGCTGAAGAAGCAGTGGTAGGGTGGCAGGATGTTTGTCTTTTCTTACTCTAAGAGGAAATGTTTTTAATCTTTAAACATCTATATTTGCCCATTCTTCACATGCAAAAGCCTCTATCTCAGTGATTTTTGATGGCTTCCGTGCTGCAACTGCCTTCCTCAAATCCCACCAAAGATTTTCAATTGGATTTAAATCTGGTGACTGACAAGGCCACTGCAGGACACTCCAGCATCTTTTCCCTAACCAAGCTTTGGTTGATTTGGAGGTGTGCTTTGGATCATTGTCTTGCTGGAAGATCCAATGATCACCAAGGTTTAATTTGTCAACAGAAGGCATCATGTACTTCTTCAAAATGACCTGGTATTTCTGGGAATTCATGATGCCAGGTACACAATCAAGATTGTCACTTCCTGCCGCAGAAAAACAGCACCACATCATTATTGACCCACCTTAATGCTTGACCTTGGGGATGGTATTCTGTAGTTTTATCCAAATTCCTCCTGGCATATTTTAGTCGACTCCTGATGTTCTTGAGGTCGAGAGTGGAGTGGGGTCCGGCCATGAAGTCCTTGATTATTCAGTGCACGTCTTATAGTTGCTACTGAAGCACTTGTACCAGCCTTCATCATGTCATCCTGTAGCTGTCTTGCAGTCACATAGGGGTTTTTCTCAGCTGTCCTGACTAAGTCGCTAAGGGTCCTTGATGAAATTGTGAGCTTTCTTCCATGGCCAGGCAGGTTTGCAGCTGTTCCATAAGTTTTAATCTTCCTTATATTGCTTCCAATGGTGTCTCTTGGAATGTTACATCTTTTGGAAATCTTCTTATACCCAAGGCCCTTCAGATGTGATGAAATAATCTCCTCTCTCAGGTTTTGTGGAAGCTCCTTTGTCTTTCCCATGATTGCAACTCACCTTGAACACCTTCATGGTCGGGGTTTATATATGCATCACAGCTGAAGCAAATGAAGGATCGTTTTAGAGTTCCCAAAAGATTAATGATGTTTCAGCTCAAATCCAGGCCCTAAAAACTGTAAGAAAGCTTTAAAAACAACAATATTATATAAGGGTTGAATAAATGTGACATGGCTATCTTAACAAAATATACTGTAACACACAAATACTTCATCGTACATTTTCTGTGTTGATTTTATGTATCACTAAACTCATTAAGAAGCCATCCAGCGCAAAATCCTGCACTTTGAAAAGATAAAACTCTTCGGGGGTTAAATATTTCTGATTGCAAGTGTGTATATATATATATATATATATATATATA
>MU551531.1:682458-700692 GCA_024362625.1 Silurus asotus
AGTTCTGCCTGAGAACCACTCAGGCAGAACTTCAGGAAGACCTTGCATCAGCAGATACTGTTGTTTCAAAGAAAACGATAAGCAATGCGCCATGGCATCCATACACGCTCACCACGCAAGACTCCATTGCTGAACAAAAACATGTTGAGGCTCGGTTAAAGTTTGCGAAAAAGGATTTGGAGAAGCCTGAGTTCTGCCTGAGAACCACTCAGGCAGAACTTCAGGAAGACCTTGCATCAGCAGATACTGTTGTTTCAAAGAAAACGATAAGCAATGCGCCATGGCATCCATACACGCTCACCACGCAAGACTCCATTGCTGAACAAAAACATGTTGAGGCTCGGTTAAAGTTTGCGAAAAAGGATTTGGAGAAGCCTGTGGATTATTGGGGGACTATAGTTTGGACAGAGGAAAGAAAAATTTAACTTTTTAGCAGTCATTCTACGCACAATGTTTGGGGAAGAAATGGCACTGCCCACCACCCCAAGAACACTATACTAACAGTTAATTTTGGGGAAGCATAATGGTTTGGGGCTGCTTTTTAGCAAGGGGTACTGGCAGACTTCATATTATTGAAGGCAGGATGAATGGAGAAATGTACCGGGACATTCCGGATAAAAATCTGCTGCCATCTACCAGAAAGCTGAAAATGAAAAGAGGGTTGACATTTCAGCAAGAGAATGATCCCAAACACAAGGCCAAGGAAACAATAAAGTGGTTTCAAAGAAAGAAAATCAAGTTGCTTGAATGGCCCAGTCAATCACCTGACCTACATCCCATAGAAAATCTATGGAGAGAAATAAAGATCAAAGTTCATAAAATAGGCAGAAGGAACCTTCAAGATTTATGGAGATGACTGGTCTCTCCATAAAAGAGGCGTCTAGAAGCTGTAATCACCAACAAAGGCTTTTCTTCTAAGTATTAAATAAAGTGTGTTCAATACTTATTCCCTGTGTCATTTCACTTTATTTATTATAACTCAACTTTTTCTGATTTCTTTGTATGAATACAATATTTGGCTTGATGGATACATCTGGTGGGAATTTTGTGTCAATAGCTCACTTAGAAATCCCCCAAGTGTGATGGGGGAATGGAAATGCAAACACCGGGGTGTCATAAAACGGAAGGTATATTGTAGTATGTACAATACGGATCCTGGACAGACTTCAGGGTGGACCAAGGCCAAAATGATAAACAAAAAACACTTTTAACAAACACTAATTACCTACAATTAAAACCAAACAGAAAGACAAAACACTTTCCCAACTTCCTCACCAAAAACAGGGAAAAAACTCACACCCAACAGAAACAGCAGCCACACCCCTACTACCAGTGAACAAAACAACAAATGTAGACATATATTTACAGATATAATACAGTGAGGTAAATATGGTCCAAATGGGACAGAATAAACTCAAGGTCAAACGGGCGTGGATCAGTACAGGAAATCACGAAATCTTGGGACAGAATAACAATCAAAGTGTGACGCATAGGAGAAGTAGCAGGGTCCCTGACACAAAGAGAGCCTTGGCTAAGCGAGCTCCTGAATCTCAGCTTGCCCTCGACTTTATAAGTCGCCTCCTGCTGATGTCATCAGATGAGAAGAGGGTGCGGCTTTAGTTTACTGGATTGCAGGGAAGACCTGGACCTGCACACAACTACACACCACATACAAATACCTAAAATTTCGCATATAATGTTCATATGTAATTCCTGAGGTAAGTAACATTGAACTGGTTTAATTTACAGTCATTATTAACACAGGTTTATAGAATAAATGACAATTTGAGTAGATCTGTAATCAGAAGTAGTCAAATAAATGGCAATGTAAGAGAATGGAAGGATCAGTGGATCAGGAAAAATAGATCAACAGAGTTGAAATACCATGTTTAGAGAGCAGAGGATTGTTCAAACTCCTTTCACTGTATGATATTTATAAAAAGAGAGATCACCATTCTTTTCATTATTCCCACTCTATTCCACTTTTCACTCACTTCTGGTAAATACTTCACCTCCATCTTTTTTTTAAACAATTTAGCTGTTTAGATGACTCAGCGTAGTCCCGTTAAAAGTGTACATTCAGCATCTATTTATGTGTCATTAACAATTCACACAGAATTTATTATGGCTCAGTCAAGACATGAGACAGACCTGAAAACAAAAGAAACTTTATTTATAACTATTTAATCATTTTTAACAAATCTCACTGGATCTGCACTAGAAGAAAGGGAGACAGGCAAAAGTTCACCTAATAGAGCTTTCTTTATTTACTTTTATTTTCATTTTTAAATCTTATTTTTTTGAAGTGCTTCTCTTGTTCTGTTTTGTTTTTTTAAGTTGATTTCCAGGTTAACGCAAGACTGTGGATGAGCCCTGGCAATACTATTGGATAAGAAAACACCAGTGCTCATCCACAGTCTCGCAGAGCCCACTCTCTGATCGATTCTGAAAATCAACACACAAAAAAAGAAAATGAGAACAGGAGAAACACTGCTTAAAAAAAAAATATATATAATAAAACCCACAGGACATAAAATTGCAAAAATATATCAGAAAATAATTGAAAGGACAAAAAAAAAAAAAAAAAAAAAAAAAAAAAAAAAAAAAAATTATTTTAAAAAAAAACACAAAACAAAACAAATTAGTATTTTCATTATATTACACCTACAAATGAACAAATTCAGATTGCTGTGGTGAGCGTGCAAGTGTTTTATGGGCGAATTCAACCCAGACCAATTTGAAAAGGAACAATGGTGACAGGCCTTAAGTCTGCTCCACCAACACCAGGTAACCTAAGGGTCCTATTTATCTTGTACTGTGCACATGTAGGGCAAGCAGTCACAAACTGCCAAATGTCCTTCTTGAGTATGGGCCACCAAAACTTTGCTGATGGAGGGACAAGTTGCACAGGGTTCCTAAATGGCAGAAGAGCCATGAGCTATGGCACCACTGGAGGACCTTAGAGTGAAGTTTGTACATAAAGTTGAGTCTCCCCTCAGGGCGGTTGTTGGAAACCAACACACCAGCAATCACTTGCTGCAAATTTCTTTTAATGTCACTGTGAAAATCCTGGATCATGATGGACGAGAAAAGAATGTAGGTTGTAGGGTCGTCCCCCTCTACAACTGCAGACCCCTGCTGTTTAAGGGCATCTGGTTTGCTGTTCCCTGAGCCTGGATGTTAGGAAGAGGGTTAAATAAAAACCCCATAAAGAACTGTCCCCTTTTTTTGCCTGTCGGGGAGTAAGGCACTTTATACTCTAGATTGTGATAAGCTGTCCAGACGACAAAAGGTTGCTCAGCACTCTCCAGCCAGTTCTGGCCTTGGACATTGTCACGCACCCTAAAACAAAGACTCGGGGTAGGATTGGTAACCCTTGGTCTAGTTCTGGCCCCTCTTTTAATGCTAAGCTCTTTTTGCTGGACATGTGGGTACCATATATCCTGTCTCACTATAATAGAGACAAAGTCCCATAGAGCACAGCTGTTGGCTGGAACTTGTTTGCTGCAGGAGGGAATCGAGACAACATTTACATTTAGCAGATGCCCTTATCCAGAGTGACGTACTAAAAGTGCTTTGAGTTTCTAGTAGTGAATAAATCTACACTGGCATGCAAGATAACAAACTTAATATAAATATAACCCTTAAATTCTACAAACTTGGAAAGTGCTAATTTAAGTATTTCAGGAAAAGGTAGGTCTTCATTTGTCGCTTGAAGGTAGTCAGGGACTCTGCTGTACGGACATCTAGGGGAAGTTCAGGGTGGACCCGAAGGGTCCTGGGAAGCCAGAGATGGAGGGCCACGGGATTGACGACCTTGGAAATGGGGAAGGGGCCGATGAAGCGCGGGGGGAGACTCTCGGTCCGGCTGTTTGTTTGGGGATGAAACCCAGATGAGAGGCTGGTAAAGATGCCCAGGAGGCGGCAGAATTCTCTCCAAATCTGAGCAGAGAATTGGGGCCCACGGTCCAAGACGATATCTTTGGGAAAACCATGGAGGCGAAATATGTGCTAAAGGGCCAGCTTGCCAGTTTCCTTGGCAGATGGCAGCTTAGGTAGAGCGATGAAGTGGCCCATCGTAGAAAACCCATCAATGACCGTCATGACGACTATGTTTCCATTGGAAACGGGCAGCCCGGTAACAAAGTCCATGGCAAGGTGCGACCACGGGCGTTTCGGGATAGGAAGGGGCCAAAGAAGATCTTGGGGGCGGCCGCAGGGGTCTTGTGTCGGGCACAGTCAGGGCAGGCTGCGATAAAAAATCCGAGGCTGACCGGGGTGACAGAAGAACAGGGAGTTGTGAAACCATTGAAGAACATCAGATCGTAGGCCCTCGGGGACAAACAGGAGACCAGTGGCCCCCATCCCGGGTGTTCTTGACCCGCTCCTCGAAGGAGAGACTAAGGGTGTGGACCGACACAGATTTAGGAAGGATGGTCTCGGGGCTTGGCTTCCCCTCCTCCAGGGCATGGACTTTAGAGAGCGTTTCAGGCTCTCAGGCCAGTACGAAAGAGAGAACCGGAAGCGGCCAAAGAAAAGGCCCTATCTAGCCTGTCGTGGGTTAAGACGCGTAGCCAATTGGAGGTACTCAAGATTGCGATGATCCGTCCAGACCAGAAAGGGAACCACCGCCCCCTCCAACCAATGGCGTCATTCCTCCAAGGCCAGTTTGACAGCAAGGAGCTCCCTCTTGCCCACCGGATAGTTACATTCCGAGGAGCAAAGGCGCCTGAAAAAAAGGCGCAAGGATACAGACCTGGAAAAGCACCGCCCCTACCCCAAGGTCGGAGGCGTCAACTTCAACAACGAATTGCAGGGCCGGGTGGGGAAAGATGAAGATACGTGCCTCCATGAATCGCCGCTTAAGCTTGAGAAATGCCTCCTTCGCCTCGGGGCCACAAAGGAACAAGCAGAGGGGGGACATCAGGTGGTGTAGGGGCGCCGCCACCGAACTATAGCCCTTGACGAAGCGGCGAAAAAAATTGGCGAAGGCCAGGAACCTTTGCAGTTGGCGGCGAGAGGTGGGGGTCGGCCAGTCCCGTAAAGCCTGGATTCTGCCAGGGTCCATCTGGATATTACCGGCTGAGCGCAGTAATGAGGATTGCGAGGTGTGGAATTCACATTTCTCAGGTTTAACGTACAGCCCGTTCTTGAGGAGTCTCTCCAAGACCTGATGCACCTGCCGGACGTGTTCCTCCATGGAATGGGAGAAGATCAGGATATCATCTAGCTAGACAAATAAGAATGCGTTGAGCATGTCATGGAGGACCTCATTGACTAGTGCCTGAAAGACGGCCAGGGTGTAGGTTAGGCCGAACGGCATGACGAAGTACTGGTGCATGACCCGCCGGGGTATTAAAGGCGGTCTTCCATTCATCCCCCTTCCTGATACGCACCAGGTGGTATGCATTGCGTAGATCCAGCTTAGTGAAGACCGTGGCACCATGCAGGAGCTCAAATGCTGAGGCCATAAGCGGCAAGGGGTAACAGTTCCGGACAGTGATCGCATTGAAACCCCGGTAGTCGATACATGCGCGTAGGGTTTTATCCTTCTTTTCCACGAAGAAGAACCCTGCCCCAGCTGGGGAGGAGGATGGTCGGATGATGCCTGCTGCCAGGGTCTCCTAGATATACTGGTTCATAGGGGCTGATACAGGCGGCCCCTAGGGGGGGCTGGTATGGGCTGAAATATGTCCCACCAGAAACTGAATTTGAATAACATAATTTGAAATTGTATTGTTTAATTTGAATCATTGCATTGAAAAACTGATTCTGAATTGTATCATTTGAAACTGAATTTATTCAAAAACTGAATCTGAATTGTATCATTTGAAATTGAATTTATTCGTTTGGAACTGAAGTCCAATAAAATTTGATCCTCACTGAAAATTAAACTCTCTATATATCTTCACATTCACTTCTCACAATTCAGATTCAGTTCTCAAATTCAATTTCAAGTTGCTGAGACAGACATCCGGGTAGTTGGAGGATGAAGGAAGAGCAATCGAGCACAGATCGATAGCTAGCGTTCATTGGCGCACAGGACTCCTCTTGGGCCAATCAGCACCTACGTTTTGGAGCATAGTACGTACCCGCCATGAAACAAGGAAGAAGTGCTTGCCTTGCTGACTGGCTTGACCACCATGGATTCGGCTGGGACAAATACGGTAATGGCAATTTATTTGCGCCAATGAACGCTAGCTATCGATCTGTGCTCGATTGCTCTTCCTTCATCCTCCAACTACCCGGATGTCTGTCTCAGCAACTTGAAATTGAATTTGAGAACTGAATCTGAATTGTGAGAAGTGAATGTGAAGATATATAGAGAGTTTAATTTTCAGTGAGGATCAAATTTTATTGGACTTCAGTTCCAAACGAATAAATTCAATTTCAAATGATACAATTCAGATTCAGTTTTTGAATAAATTCAGTTTCAAATGATACAATTCAGAATCAGTTTTTCAATGGATTGATTCAAATTAAACAATACAATTTCAAATTATGTTATTCAAATTCAGTTTCTGGTGGCACATATTTCAGCCCATAGGCTGGTTCCGGGAAGCAGATCAATGGCACAGACAAATTGTCGGTGGGGAGGCAGAGAGGAAGCCAAGGCCTTACTGAAGATGCGTGTGAGGTAATGATCGGTTTCAGGGACCAATGCTGGATCCGAGCGCTTGGGAGTGACATCCGGCAGAGGTTTGGTTGGGGACCAGGCAAGGCAGTGGCTGAAGCAATGCACCCGCCAATCCAGAATACGCCCAGTCATCCAATCAACACGTGGGTTGTGTTTTCGATGCCAAGGGAACCCAAACATGATTGGGGCTTGGGGAGAGGAGATGACCGAGAAGGAAAGCCACTCCTGATGTTGTTCCCCCACTGACATGAGTAGAGGCATAGTGCGGTGTGTGGCCCGGCGTAGAGTCTAGGGCTCTGATCAGCAGCGCTTCAGGTAGGGGTTCCATGGGGACAAATAGTTGCTGGGCAACCTCAAGGTTGATGAATTCGGCATCAGCCCCAGAGTCGATGAAGGCAGCCAGCTCCGTGCCTTCGGAGCCAACCTAAGAGTGAAACACGATAGTGGGTTTGGAGGGAGCAGGGAAGGAGTGGCTCGTGGGTGCTTTCCCCTCTACCGACGAGCCTTGCCTTTTACCGGGCAGGACGCGGCAATGTGCCCTTCACCTCCGCAGTAGAGGCATAGACCCAGTGACCGACGTTTATCCTTCTCAGCGGGGGTCAGGTGGGGGCTTCCTATTTCCATGCCCTGCGGTGGAGAGAAAGAATGGGTGCCAGAACTCTAAACACGAGGTGGGGAACTGCTTGTAGTTGAAGGACTGTAAGGATCTAGGGCCTAGGCGGGGTAACCATGCTCCCGGCGGCGTTCCCTTATGTACCGATCGATGCATGTAGCCAAGGAGATCAGAGAATAAAAAAACCTGGAGTAAGTCATGAGCGGCGAGTTCGTCGTTACACTCTAGGTGCTTCTCCATCACTCTAGATGATGTAGCTTCCCTTAAGACCAAAATGATCAGGGAGAAAAAATTAGCACAGTGGTATAATGATCATACGCACACCTTAAAACAGACCACTTGAAAATTTGAACATAAATGGCGTCAAACTAAATTAACAGTATTTTAAATAGCATGGAAGGACAGCCTTTTAAATTATAGAAAGGGTTTTGTCTCCTTACTTGTTTTGCTCGACCTTAGTGCAGCTTTTGACACCATTGATCACACTATAATCCTTGCTAGACTTGAGAACGTTGTTGGAATATAGGGAACAGCTCTCTCTTGGCTCAGGTCTTATTTGACTGATCGCTACCAGTTTGTTGATGTAAATGGTGAGTTCTCCACACTCTATGAGGTAAAGTTTGGTGTTCCTCAAGGATGTGTCTTAGGCCCACTTCTTTTCTCTTTATATAGGCTGCCTCTTGGTGAAATTATTCATAAACATGGGATTCGCTTCCATTGCTATGCTGATGTCACACAGCTGTATATTTCAGCAAAGCCAGATGAGTGAGATCAGCTTAACAATGTTGAGAAGTGTGTAAAGGACATTAGACAGTTGCTGCCTAATAATTTTCTTCTGCTTAACTTAGATAATACGGAAGTACTTTTACTAGGACCACATGCAGCTAGAAGTATTACGCATCTCTGGATGGTGTTTCTGTTTCAGCGTGTATAGCTGTCAAAGACCTTGGTGTGCGTAAGTATCACGTGAATAATATTACCAGGATCGCCTTCTTTCACCTTAAAAAAATTGCTAAAATTAGAAATATGATGTCCTTACAGGATGCAGAAAAACTAGGTAATGCTTTTGTTACTTCTAGATTAGACTACTGTAATGCTTTACTGTCTGGGTGTGCGAGCAAGTGCATAAATAAGCTTCAGTTAGTTCAGAATGCCGCAGCAAGAGTCCTCACTAGATCTAGGAAATTTGACCACATCACCCCTGTTTTAATCAATCTACACTGGCTCCCAATCACATCTCGCATTGATTATAAAATACTACTACTGACGTATAAAGCACTTAACGCTCTCACGACGCAGTATCTGAGTGGAGGTGGTAGCTCAGTGGTAAGGCATTGGGCTTTGGCTCAGAAGGACACAAGTTCAATTCCCACCACAACTAAGCTACCACTGCTGGGCCCTTGAGCAAAGCCCTAAAACCCTCCCCTGCTCAGTTGTAAGTCGTTCTGGAACGGGGCGTCTGCCAAATGCCTGTACCAGTATGATCCTCCATGCCTACTTAGATCAAAAAGTGCTGGCTATCTGTTGGTTCCCCAAATAATGAAGACTACAGCAGTGGGCAGATCTTACTCTTATAAAGCCCCACAGTTATGGAACAGCCTTCCAACCAGTGTTCGGGACTCAGACACAGTCTGTGTTCAAGTCGAGGTTGAAATCCTATTTATTTAGTCAAACCTTTTATCAGTAGATTTTTCTTAGGTAAAGGCTCAGATCTGGAGGGAGCATGGATATAAAGTCAAGTCAAGTCAAGTTTATTTGTATAGCGCATTTCACAACAGACTTTATCTCAAAGCAGCTTTACACAAATCAACAGTGATGGGGAATGGTGTGAATTTGTCCCTGATGAGCAAGCCGTAGCGACTGTGGCAAGGAAAAACTCCCTTAGATGTTATGAGGAAGAAACTATGAGAGGAACCAGACTCAAAAGGGGAACCCATCCTCATCTGGGTGACATCAAGAGTTTGATCATAAATCTTTCAACAATACAGAACACTGGACAGTGAGAACTAACATGAGTACTGGAGTATAAGATTATAAGTGATGTTCTTTCTGCAGTCTTAAACAGTCTTTATGGTTAGTAGCTCCTAGTTTTATGAGCTCAGCATTTGTGATCACCACAGATCCAGCATCAGCTTCTCCATGCCAGAGCCTTAACACTCCAGGAGGTCCAATGTCAAAACTCCACACATGTAGCGGGATCCAATTGACACTGGTACGTCTCTAGATGGTTCGGGATGTTTGCGAGTTCGGCATCTACTTCTTCAAAGGTCCGTAATCACCAAGAGGGGGAGGTGACTGGAGCTGGCCACCTCAGGGTGTCTCGGGATGGGGAGAGAAAGAGAAGCAGTGGAGAGGAATTAGCGTAGCTGCTGTTCATGATATTAACAGCACAAGTTGATAATGTGCATGTGATCAGATGTTCTGGAGCACAAGGTTATGATGTGATGTGTGTTATGTGTAGGCTTTGCTAAAAAGATATGTTTTTAATCTACACTTAAACTGGGAGAGTGCGTCTGAGCCCCGAACACTGTCAGGAAGACTATTCCAGAGTTTAGGAGCTAAATGTGAAAATGCTCTACCACCTTTAGTGGACTTTGCTATTCTAGGAACTACTAGAAGCCCAGAGTTTTGAGATCTCTGGTAGCATGGCGAATTGTAGCGTGTTAAAAGACTGGATAGATACATGGGAGCCATACCATTTAGTGCTTTATAAGTGAGAAGTAATAGTATGTAGTCTATTCGAAACTTAACAGGAAGCCAATGTAGGGACGATAAGATTGGGGTTATATGATCATATTTTCTTGCCCTTGTAAGAACTCTGGCTGCTGCATTCTGGACTAACTGAATCTTGTTTATTAATGATGCAGGACATCCACCTAGTAACGCATTACAGTAGTCTATTCTGTAGGTCATGAACGCATGGACAAGCTTCTCTGCATTGGATATGGACAACATGTTTCTTAGCTTAGAAATATTTCTAAGGAGAAAGAAGGCTGTTTTTGTAACTTGATTAATATGATTTTTGAAAGACAAGTCGCTGTCTAAAATAACACCCAGGCATCTACTTCTTCAAAGGTCCGTAATCATCACGAGGTTGAGGTGACTGGAGCTGGCCAAACCTCAGGGTGTCTCGGGATGGGGAGAGAAAGAGAAGCAGTGGAGAGGAATTAGCGTAGCTGCTGTTCATGATATTAACATGCAGGTTACGATGCTGGAGCGTCTGTATACTAGTTTTTGGGCCGATGAGCAAAATCTCAGTCTTATCAGAATTTAAAAGTAGAAAGTTATGGGTCATCCAATCTCTTATTTCCTTAACACACTGAGTTATCCGGGTTAATTGAGCTGTATTGCCTGGTTTAGATGAAATATATAGCTGAGTATCATCAGCGTAACAATGTAAGCTAATTCCATGCCTTCTAATAATATTTCCTAATGGAAGCATGTATATTGTGAAGAGCAGGGGTCCTAGAACTGAACCTTGCGGCACGCCATAATTTACTTGCATTAGCCTGGATAGCTCTCCATTTAAATCAACGAAATGGTAAAGATCGGACAGGTAGGATTAAAACCAGCTTAATGCCTGTCCCTGAATGCTGATGCTATTTTGTAAGCCATCTAGGAGGAGATCATGGTCTATAGTGTCGAATGCAGCACTAAGATCTACTAAAACCAACAGCGAAGTGAAGCCTTGGTCTGAAGCTAAAAACAGGTCATTAGTTATTTTAACTAGAGCAGTTTCTGTGCTATGATGGGGCCTAAAACCTGACTGAAATTCTTCAAAGATATTGTTCCCATATAAAGTGTTTGGTGAACTGGTATATTTGTATGCTGTTGTCCCCTCACATTCACACATTTATTCGGGTTTGTTGACGGTGGTGTGGTGGGTCGTCTCTTATCCCAGAGATCCCTCATGTCTGTGCTACCTTCTGGTTCTCCCTTTTAGTTATGCTGCAATAGCGAGTCTTGCCGGAGTCCAAACTGCACAGTGAAATTAACTTTCACACTTAGTAATCCATATCTTTCTCTTCCCGTCACCCTCTCTCTCTCTCTCTCTCTCTCTCTCTCTCTCTCTCTTTCGGTCGAGTTAAACATGCTCCTGAGGCTCCAGTGACCACTGTTTCTGCCCCACAATTCTCCATGGATCTTTACACTTCTGTGCAGCTTGGGACGGTCTCTCATCAACACCTTGGGTGGTTCCATGTAATTCCAGAGTAAAACGGGTGCTTTGAGGATGGATTGGACTGTAGTTGATGTCGGCGGTCTGCTGCACTGACTCAGGAGTTTGCTTCTGATCGTCATCACTGTACCCCACAGCATTGTATATCTGCTTTAAATGGACATTTGGTGGAACCCAGGTGAGGATGGGTCCCCTTTGGAGTCTGGTTCCTCTCAAGGTTTCTTCCTTATGCCATCTCGGGGAGTTTTTTCTTGCCACAGATGCTCATCAGGGACAAACATACTTACAAAGAATATATTTACGTTTCATCACCACAATATCTGTGTAAAGCTGCTTTGAGACAATGTTCATTATTAAAAGCGCAATACAAATAAAAATGAATTGAATTGAATTGAGAATATGCCGGAGAGAAATCAGGACTAGCCTAAAGACAATCTGGCACTGAATGAAGGATTTTGGCATCCTTATAAGTGTTAGAAAATTAGACACCAACTCCATGCAGCTGGTTGCAAGGGGGGTTTCCTCGGTGATAGAGGCGGCAATGCCAGAAGTGCTCAAGCCGGCTGACACTTTCATCTACTGTCTTACAACAATAAAAGGATATCGAATTTGTGGAGTGGGTGAAGAAGATGAAACATCGACCGGGACTTAAACTACAAATTCAAAGTGTATCACCATGTACTAGTTTGACCTGCTGCTTAAAGCAAATTGATGATGTTAAAACAACAGTCAGTGTTGTTTTAACATCATTAGATTAAAAATTTTTATTTGCGCATGATATTAAAAACAGCCATCTGAAAGTTTTTTTAGATCTTTATCGTTTTTGGGGACAACCACAATCAGCTTCTAGCTAAAGAAGTGGTGGTGGGGTGGGGGATGTTTGTCCTTTCTTACTCAAAAAGGAAATGTTTTCTCATCTTTAAACCACCCAACTACCCCCAACCACACACTCTCTCTCCTCTTCTGATTGGCTATAACCCCAGTGTAGAGATCATATCTACATTAATATTGTATATTTAAACGAAAACACATTTTAACGATCATCATCTTCATCAGCAGCAGCCATGTTCTGCCGTTCTCTTCTGCTGGTTCTTCTCGGGGTCTCCTGCCTTCAGTCCTTCACCATGGCAGAATGTAAGATTTATTTTGTATTCTAAATATAGTGATTAACCTTTTATGATAACTAAATTATAATTATGTGTGTTTGTGTGTTCACTGTAAACCGGGAGTCTGATTTATATTAGTGTACATATTGATTATTTACTGGCTTTTCAAAAAATTTAAACTATCACATTTTGAACCCAAGCATGAATTCAGATGTTTAGTAAAAATCAGCATTTTTTTCCAACATAGTGCTGAGATGGACTATTTAAACACACTCTATTTCCTTTTTTTTTTTTTTTTGCTGAATAATTTTTACAAAAAAAATTTCAAACAAAAATCAGATAAAAATACGGATGTAATCATTATTACATATTATTAGAGTTTGAAGTTCTATTTATAGAATTTGGAATTATACAGTCATATAATTAAAATTATATAGATCAATAATTGTTATTTAAATAATTGTAAACATTAATGTATATTGAGACAGACATATATATTCAGATATATAGTAGAACCTCGCATAAAGATCATAATTCTTTACAGAATCTTACTCGTAATGTGAAACAATTTTCCATATATAAATTAATATAAAATACGTTAATGCATTCCATGGCAAAAAAAAAAAATACTCAAAACTTTTCATATGTAACATTTATTAAAAGACAATAGCTTATAAACTTTTATGGAGCAAAAAACATATTTATCTTTTTTTCTATCGTGGAACGAACCAACCTCAAACATTGTTAAAAATACGAAACCATTACAGAGATATTCTTGTCACTCCATTTGAAGCATTTATCTCCTAAATCTTGCACTTGTTCTTGAGGACTGTGTAAATCGTTGATGTAGATTGATTGTATGTGCGTGCTGGATTAGCCACGCTCACCCTCTTTCCCTCTTTCTCGCTTTTCAATGATTTCATGTTTCACTTCTACGGTTATTTTTATTCTCTTATGACTGTCTTCTTGTGGATTTTTCTTCGGGGACATTTTTGAAAGGGTTAATAAACTTTGCACAAAAAAATCACAAATAATGTCTGAACACAAGTTTGGAAAAATGTATGATCACAAGCGACACTAACATGTTAGCTAAAAAGTGCTAAACACAGACTGATGTAGCACGGGGGCTTTGGAAAGTCGAGTACAAGCGAGTAACATGAAGAGAGGAGACGTCCCCTTTCCACGTCACTTGTTATGTGAAATGTCACTCATTAAGGGAGCCATTTTGTTTTACAATTTATTTTGCATGACGTGAATTACTCGTTAAGAGAGGTGCTCGTTATGCGAACATCCACTGTAAATTTATATTGCAACACAGTACACACAGTACAGTGCAAAAGTCAATTAGATTGTTTTTGCAATAGATACAGGAAATGTGTCTAAAGAATTAGAAAAGAAAGAAATCTGGCAAAAAAGATCACGCCTGATGTAGATAATTAAGAAAGGCCTCATGATTTGAATATAATTTCTGTCTTTATTCTGAAATAAATGAGTAGATAATGAAATATTTTGTTACAGATGGAAATGGACCAGATTTGTGCTGTTTTGAGTTTTATAAAACCCCGGTGCCTGCAAGGATCATCGTTACTGCTAAAGAAACGAGATTAGACTGCACACTTCCTGGAGTCATGTACGATTTCAACCTGCTGCTTTTTTAAAGAAACTTTAAATCAGTTGATTCACAGATTACAGCTCTGATCTTTATCTTCTTTCCCCTACAGTCTTACAACAAAAAACGGAAGGAAGATTTGTGCGGACCCTGAGGTGGACTGGGTGAAGCAGCTCATCTAAATTATAACAGCAGCTTCGTCTTAAGCATCAGATTTAAATGAAATTAAAATGCTTTTTAAAGCAAATTGATGTCTTGCCTAACAGGAAAAGCTTTTTATATATCAGACCTGCACCTGTAACTGCACTGATTATTATTTTCTATGCAAATTAAAGTACATTTATAGCTCACAGACTCTTGGTTTGCTTCTCTGAATAATGTATTTTTAGAAAACTAATAAAAGAAGGCTACAAAGTTTTTTTCTTTCTACAATGGAATGATCTAAATGTAATGATTATGGATTAAAAAGGAAAAAATATCTAGAGAGAGTGTGGATGTGTTCAGTATCAGGAATCAGAGGAGATGGTGGTGAATGTATATTAATACATGGATTTAGTATCACACAGAGAGAAGAAGCATCAGAAAAACAGGAACTGAAGAATTTCAAACAGTTTTCATGAACATTAGAAGAAATCTGAAATAAATATTTTCTAAATCTTTGCCCACAATCAGGTTAAAACTGCGACATAATCTACCCACAATGTAGACATCTGTGATCTATTCCAAATGACCTAATCATCTCAACATGTACTCTAAATACACTAAATATACAGAAAAACATTTCTGTTGATCATTTATTGCAACAATAATAATATTAGTGAAGTATCTGAGTTGGATAAATGTTTACATTCTGATGAAAGTTTAAGTGAAACTTGTTCTCTGAGTAGCTCAATGTCGGCTACAGAGGTGTGTAGAGCAGCCAAAAATTGTACTCAAGTAAAAGTACTGTTACTTCAGAATAATATGACTCAAGTAAAAGTAAAAAGTAGACATCCAAATAATTACTTGAAAAAGAGTAAAAAAGTACTTGGTGAAAAAACTACAAGTACTGATTTACTGTTGAGTAACGTCTGATTTATTTTTTAAACACACCACACAAATCAGACAGACAAAAATACAAAATAATCTTTAGGCAAATTATGGCTTATAAAATCAATAAAATAAAATTAATGAATTACAAAATATCTTAAATTTAAATAATTCAGGTAAATTTAAGTACCTAATAAATAAAATTAATAAAATTATAATAAATAAAAAATAAATACGCACAAGTTACACACATTTCCAAACCTTTATACTTTTTTTGCCAGGCAGAACTAGAACGAGGCAGCCCATAAATTCTCATAAACTGTGTGTGTCTTTGTGTGTGTGTGTCTCCAGTGACAGAACAACAGAAGGAAACACACACACATTTCATACAAGGCATGCTGAACACCTCATAATGTAGCTGTTCTCTCGCACTTTCACTAAGGTAAACATGCTTTCAATATGAGGCCAGGGGTGTGGGTTTTCCTCCTCATTTGTGTCTGCATTGCCGACGGTTGATTCTGACATTTTTGTGTTGCTAACTAACCCGTCCTGCCGCCGAGTATGGTAACGTGAAGAGACTGCACAACTACTTTTGATTGTTGAAACACAGTCATGTGGTAGAGCCTCAGTGGAAGTTTCTCTCTCTGTCAAAATAAAACTTAAAAATTGATGTGTAGAATACCAAAGAGTTAAAAAGAAAAGTAATGAGCTCATTGTAGCCTAATGTAGCGAGTAAGAGTACAGTTTCTTCTTCAAAAATCTACTCAAGTAAAAGTGAAAAGTATAGTGATTTAAAACTACTCCTAGAAGTATACATTTTTTCAAAAACTTACTCAAGTAAATGTAACGAAGTAAATGTAACTCGTTAATACCCACCTCTGGTCGGCTACCAGGTTCTGACTGGACACATCAAGACTCTTCTCTGTTCTGGCACCGAAGTGGTGGAATGAACTTCCCCTAGATGTCTGTACAGCAGAGTCCCTGATTATTTTTAAGCGACGACTGAAGACCTACCTCTTCCTGGAATACCTAAATTAGCACTTTCCAAGTTTGTAGAATTCTAAGTTCTATTTATATTATGTTTGTAATCTTGCATACCAGTGTAGATTTATTCATTACTAGAGATTTAAAGCACTTTTGTACGTCGCTCTCGATAAGGGCGTCTTCTAAATGCCGCAAATGTAAATGTAAATGTCAACTTCATATCTAACAGTGTGTAGGGAATATTACTGGATTTTAAGGTTCAAATTCCTCTGATAATGTTCATGTGTACATTTCGAGTTAAGTAACTGTCAGGCGAAAGAACGTGCCAGAAAACAGAAGTGCAATCCACAAGGGTTTTTAATGGAAGAAATATAGAGCAAGGCGGAAAATGGGAAAACCACAACAAAACTCCAGGTTCAACAATCCTGGTGAAAACTAAGGGCAAACAAAACACACAGAGTCCTGTACCCAATAATTATCAGAAACAGAGTGTTAGGCTAGTCCAAAAGTGTTCTTAAGCCTAAGCTGTAGAACAGACTAAGACCTGGTGGGAGAACGGGGTTTGAATAGAGTGCAAACTGATAAGGGCCAGGTGTAGCTGATTAGTATGTGGGAGAGCGGCTTGTAGTGATAGGTGGAGGTGTGGCTGGTGGATCCCTGACAGTACCCTCTCCCCCAGGGGCGGCTCCTGATGACCTAACCCTGCGCCTGGGCCGGCCCCGACCCCAGGGTGCCGGACGGAGTGGATGAGCAGTGTGGAACTCCTCCAGGAGTGCTGGGCCAAAATGACCGTTCCTCGGGACCGTAGACTTCCCAGTCCACAAGATACTCCAGGCCTCTGCCCCGACGACGAGAGTCCAGCACTTCTTGCACCGAATAGACTGAAGGTTGATCCAATACCTCAGGTGGCGGGTCCTGACCTCACTGGAGTGTTGGGTGGTCGATGGGGTGTATGGCTTGAGAAGTGACACGTGGAAGGTGGGGTAAATCTGGTACTGTGGTGGAAGTTCCAGCCAAAAAGCTACCTCGTTGATCTGCCGCTCGATCCTGAATGGCCTGTAAGATGGGGCTTCCAGTCTCCATGCATCTGCCTGTCACCAGGTCTCCCTCTTTGCCCTGCGCATTTAAGTGTGTGCGGCCTCCCACGTCCGGACACTCTCTCAAAACCAGTGGTCCACTGCAGGCACATTGGAAGGCTCATCGGACCAGGGAAACAGCGGGGGTTGGAACCCAAACACGCATTAAAAGGACGTGAGTCCGGGCGCAACGAATTCTGTGCATATTCAGCCCAGGGCAAAAACCGGCTCCACTCTATCTGGTCCTGATGGCAGTACATTCTCAAGTACCCCCCCAGTTCTTGAATCTTTCGCTCAGTCTGGCCATTTGACTGGGGGTGGTAACCGGACGACAAATTTAAGGTGACTCCCAGTAGCTGGAAAAACGCCCTCCAGACGTGTGAGGTGAACTGGGAACCCTGGTCTGACACTATCTCCTCTGGAAGGCCGAAGTTGCGGAAGACATGGTGAAAGAGTGCTTCTCTTGTTTCCAGGGCCATGGGGAGGCCTCGGAGAGGGACGAAGCGGCAGGCTTTAGAGAACCGATCGACGGCCACCAGAAAGCAGGTGAAACCTTCTGACTGTGGCAAGTCCATTACAAATGTAATGGACTTGTGTAATGTAAAGCCGATGTGCGACCACGGCCGTTGTGGAGTAGGCAGGGGAATGAGTTTGCCCACAGGTTAATGCCGGGGAGTCTTTGAGATGGCACAGATGTTGCAGCCCCTGACGAACTCCGCTACTGTGTTGGTCATCCCTGGCCACCAGTATCACCACCAAACCAGATGTAGGGTCTGCCTTCTACCCGGGTGCCCTGATCAGAGGCAGCCAGGGGGTGCAGGTTCTTTCCGAATTGTGGAGGATTGTTAACCCTTGGTCTAGTGCTGGCCCGTCTTTTAATGCCAAGCTCTGCTTTTTGCTGGACATATGTGTGTGTGTGTATATATATACACACACACATACACACACACACACACACACACACACACACACACACACAATAATATCAACAGACCCAGTACGA
>MU551531.1:700698-747511 GCA_024362625.1 Silurus asotus
TATATATATATATATATATATATATATATACACATTTTTTGATGAAGACAATTTAAAAAAAGGCTTCTTGACTTTAATATAACTTCAGTCTTCAGTCTCAATTAAAAGTAAATAAGAAAATAAGTAAATATTTTTTCACAGGGGCGAATGGAGCAGGATTGTGCTGTTTTGAGTTCCATAAAACACCGATCCCTTTAGCGAACATTGTCAGTGTTGAAATAACGAGATTCGACTGTTTAATTCCTGGAGTCATGTATGATTTCAACCTGCTTCTACTTTTCATATAATTTAAATCACAGATTATAATTCTACCCTGACATTTATATTATTTTCTGTACAGTCTAGCTACAAAACAGGATATCGGATATGTGCAGATCCTGAGGATTACTGGGTTAAGCAGATCCTTAAAATCAACTGTGGTTCGGTGGATCAGATCACTGAACGCAAAAGTGTTTGGGTGGACCAAATCATTTAAAGCAACACTTTATGTCTGATGATCATTTAAAAATGCAGCATTACTTCAATATAACTTCAACCATTGTTTTGTCACAGGTGCAAATAGAGCAGGATTCTGTGCTTTGTTGAGTTTCACAAAAGAATAATTCGCTTTAGCGAACATCACCGCTGGTGAAGAAATGAGATTCAACTGTACACTTCCTGGAGTCATGTACGATTTCAACCAGCTTCTATTTATTTGAGATCATTTAAATCACATGATTCACAGATCACAGTTCTGATCTTTATCTTCTTTCATCTACAGTCTTACAACATTTGTGGAGTGGGGGAAGAAGATCAGAAAAAGCTAAAAATGTAATGTCGACCGAGGCTTAAACAACAAATTCAAAGCATCTCACCATGTACCAGTTTAACCTGCTGCTTAAAGCAAATTGATTTCATGTTTAACAGTACAAGGTGTCAGGAATCCCCCTGCCACACCCCCTTGGGCGGCTGTCAAACCTCGGGTTTTCCCAAAGCACCTCGCTCCTTCTCCCGTGTGTGCCCCGCCCGCACAGATCCGCTCGCAATCGGGCTTCATGGGGAACAGCTGAGGCTCATTTCACTCGCTCATTCTCAGCTCCGATAAAGACCCCACATTCACCCACACTCCCTGTCCGTTATTGTATGTTCATGCGTGTTCATGTTGGTTCATGTCGGTGTGCTCGTACGTCCAGTTATCCCGCTACGTACGTTCCGTTTTGGACTCTTCGCACACTCCACAGCTGCGCTTCTCTTCCGAAGCTCCCCTCAGGCTCTATTCATGGACTATCTGTCAAAGGAGTTTGGCTTTTTCCCAGGACCTCCAGGAGAGCGCGGCTTCGTCCCATGACTTCCAGGCGAGCTCCTCTCCGCTTCAGGGTCTCCAGGCGAGCTCCTGTCCGCTCCAGGGTCTCCAGGCGAGCTCCTCGGCTTCCAGGCGAGCTCCTCTCCGCTCCTAGGCTTCCAGGCGGCTTCCTCTATAATTATCTTGGCAAACATTTTTTTGCTTCTGGGTCAGCCGCCTGGAGATGGACTTGGCAGTATCACCTGGACTGTTTCGTATGACACAATTATTAGCAGCAATGTTTTTTTTTTTGATGATCATGTAAAAGTTGTTAAATGCTTTTGACATTGTTGGGGGTTGAGCTTGTTGAAGTTCCCTTTCAGAAACTCAAGATGCGTCGAAATGATTTGGGAACACGCCCGAGTATTGATCTTGTGTGCTTGCTTAAGAGCTGAGCCTGCGAAGTTGGTTCTCGAGGGAGCCGAATGTGTTCACTGTGCTTGCATGTCTTTTCGTTCGCTCCGCTCCTGCTGGGCACTTTTTGGGGAGGGTGCCCTAGCTCCTTTCAGGTCTGGTCCCGTTCTCACCGAGGCAGACTGCCGTGCCAGCTCCTGGGGTCCTCCAGCCTCAACTGCTCGGTCCAGCACTTCCTCACCTGGCTTCGGAAGCACACCTTTTGGCGAATTTTTCGCCCTGCGGTGAGAGCATGCAGCTCCGCCTCTCTTTCTCTGAGCCGTACTGCTGGACACCCCGATAACCCCTTCTGGCCACATCGGTAATCTTGTAAGCTAAATGGGTTTCAGGAAAATAAGAAACAGGCGGCAGTGTTCCAGCGATACCTCCAACGCTGCTCACATGGGGGATCCTGTGCGGAGCCTCGTGAGGTCACAGATCTGAGGATTGTCATCTTCAGGAAGGCTTTGACGAAAGGCTTATGCCACACCGCTCTATGCAGGGCCAGCCCTGTCCCGGCCCACTCAGGGACGTGGTTCGTTAACCCTGCCACCTTTAGTGCTTCAGGGCATGGAGAGCTCCAGCGAGCTCTCTCCTTAGACTTTACCCAGCAGCATTGTGGTTCCGGAGATCTCGCCACCTTTATAGCCGACTCAGGGTGCTGCCTTGGATCTGGGCATACCGGAGGTCAGTCTGGAGAGACTGATACCCCTAAGGCACTTTCTGGCAGATTGTAAACCACGGTTTGCAGACCTAGTAGCTCTGCTCGAGCACCCTCCATGGGAGATTCTTCTGAAGAGGGATCTCCTTTCCCAGCTCGGGGGTGCCATATTTTACCCCTGCCCAGAGCTGAGAAGGGTTGTGGCATTGGCACCTGAGGGGGTACAGCTCCAAGGTTCTAGTCTCTACACTGAGGTGGTAGAGACCATTCTCCACTCTAGGCATCTTGGAGGCACCTTTCAGTCAAGACCATGTTCTTGTTGAAAATCTGCTATATCAAACAAATAGGGGACCTGCAGGCCCTTACTGTGGCCCCCTCCTTCCTGTAAATTATCCCTGGAGATCCTATACCCCTGCACGGGTTACATTCCCAAGGTGCCCACGGTCATCCCACGACCCAAACGATTACAGGCATTCTATCCTCCTCTGTTCCAGGCCCGAGACCGGGATAAACTAAAAATTGCTAGAAGAGTTTCAGGGAGAAACTAAACCGGCACTGGACACCTACGTCCTTGGAGAAGGACCGATCAGCCGCTCGCCTGCTATAGCTCTCCCAAGAGAGGCCTTTGTGCTAATAAGCAGACTCTGAACAGGTGGATTGTTGACACTATCACGTCATTGTATGAGTCCTCTGGTCTCCCTGCTCCCTTTGGTGTCATTGCTCACTCCACCCGGAGTGTGGCTGCCTCAAAATCTTGGTCCATTAAAGTTCCCCTACAAGACATAAGTGATGCTGCCTTCACTTATATTTGCTTTATACTCCTGGTCGTGACGTCACCTCATCAGTGACGGCCAGCGTCCAATTTTTGACTGATTACACACAATATTTCAAAGCAGGAACACTTAGACACGTTCCCTCAGGAAACTAAGTTTACATACGTAACCTAGAGACGTTATTCCTGATTGCTCATCATCTTCCAGTGATGTTTTTCCACTCTTGAAGTGCACGTGCCACTCAAAACACCTTAAATGACTCATTGCAACATTGCCATAAACTTGCCAAATCATGTTAAACACCTCCATGGCAGATTTGCCCATTTTCACACAGGATTTCATGTTTTCTTTTTGTTCTTACTTGCAGTCCCTTATGAAATTGCAGATGTGGTAATGCCCATGGTCAAAATAGCACCAGTAGCACAGCTCCCAATGTACATAGGACAGTGTCTTTTGACACACTGACTAGGTGTGGGTGATTATAATGCTACAGTGGTAGAGGATGAGGCTAATGTTGTGCAGTGGTAGATAATTCAGAGGTCAATGGAGCAGCAATGGAGGATTGAAGGTATCAGTGGAGCAATGGTAGAGGATGACCAAACCACCACATTACCAAACCATGTAGCAAATACAAATACTCTCCATGTGAGGATGTTTCTCAGGCAGTCTCCCCAGAAAGTACAACTTTTATGTTGTCTCAGATGTTTTGTGTATCATGCATAGGACGGATACTTGACAATATGGTCATCCTGCAATCTTCTAGCTGCTAGATCTTTGTACCGTGCAGCTTGCAGATTTGAAGCAGAGTGTGATCTATCTCATTGGTGTTGCTGACCTTTAGGTAATTAGACTGATGTTTTATACTAATGTGTAATTAAAAAATAGAATGTAGAAATGATTTACATGAGTTACAGTCAGTGTTGTTTTAACAACATTAGATTCAAATTTGTCTTTATTTTTTATTTGTGCATGAGATTAAAAACAGCCATCGGAAAGTTTTTTAGATACTTATCATTTTTGGAGACAACCACAGTCAGCTTCTAGCTGAAGAAGCAGTGGTAGGGTGGCAGGATGTTTGTCTTTTCCTACTCTAAGAGGAAATTTTTTCTCATCTTTAAACTACCCTACTACCCCCAACCACACCACACACTCTCTCTCCTCTTCTGATTGGCTATAACCCCAGTGTAGAGATCATATCTATGTTATTATTGTATATTTAAATAATAAAACATTTTAACGATCATCATCTTCATCAGCAGCAGCCATGTTCTGTCGTTCTCTTCTGCTGGTTCTTCTGGGGCTCTCCTGCCTTCAGTCCTTCACCATGGCACAGAGTAAGATTTATTTGTGTATTTTAAAAAAAGTGATTAACCTTTTATAATAACTACATTTTAATTATATGTGTGTTTGTGTGTTCACTGTAAACCGGGAGTCTGATTTTATATTATTGTACATATTTATTACTTTCTGGGTTTTCAAAAAATGAAAACTATCACATTTTAAACCCAAGCATGATTTCAGATGTTCAGTGAAAATCAGCCTTTTTCCAACATAGTGCTGAGATGGACTATATAAACACTCTCTATTTCCTGTTATTTTTTTTTTTTTTGCTTATTTTTATAAAAAAAATTAGAAAATGATAAAATTTCATACAAAATTCAGATAAAAATACTGATGTAACTACTATTACATATTATTATATTATGAAGTTTTATGTATAGAATTTGGAATTATACAGTCATATAGTAAAAAATTATATAAATCAATAATTAATATTTAAATAATTGTAAACATATATATTCAGATAGAGAGTAGAACCTCGCATAAAGAGCATAATTCTTTTCAGACTCTTACTCGTAATGTAAAACAATTTTCCCCATATAAATTAATATAAAATACGATAATGCGTTCCATGGCAAAAAAAAAACTCAAAACGTTTTATATGTAACATTTATTAAAAGACAATAACATAAATTGCTATGGAGCAGAAAACAGCTTAATCTTTTTTTCTATCATGGAACAAACCAACCTGGAACATCGTGAGATTACGTAACTATTGCGTAGATATTCTTGTCACTTCCACTGAAGGATCTATCTCCTAAATATTGCACTTGTTCTTGAGGATTGTGTAAATCGTTGATGTAGATTGATTGTATGTGCGTGCTAGATTAGCCACGCTCACCCTCATTCCCTCTTTCTCGCTTTTCAATGATTTAACATTTCACTTCTACAGTTATTTTTATTCCCTTATGGCTGTCACAAATAATGACTGAACACAAGTTTGGAAAAATGTACGATCACAAGCGACACTAACATGTTAGCGGAACGAGTGCTAAACACAGACTGATGCACGGGGGGTTCGGAAAGTCGAGTACAAGCGAGTAACATGAAGAGAGGAGACGTCCCCTTTCCACGTTACTCGTTATGTGAAATGTCAATCATTAAGGGGGCCATTTTGTTTTACAATTTAGTTTGCATGACACGAATTACTCGTTAAGAGATGTGCTTGTTAAGCGAACTTCCACTGTAAATATATATTGCAATACAGTACACACAGAACTGTGCAAAAGTCAATTACATTGTTTTTGCAATAGATACAGGAAATGTGTAAAAATAATTTAAAAAGAAAGAAATCTGGAAAAAAAGATCACACTGATGTAGATAATTAAAAAAAGGCCTCATGACTTTAATATAACTTCGGTTTTTATTCTGAAATAAATGAGTAGATAATTAAATATTTTGTTACAGATCGAAATGGAGCAGATTTGTGCTGTTTTGAGTTTCATAAAACCCCGATCCCTGCAAGGATCATCGTTAAAGTTGAAGGAACGAGATTCGACTGCACATTTCCTGGATTCATGTACGATTTCAACCTACTGCTTTTTTAAAGACACTTTAAATCAGTTGATTCACAGATCACAGCTCTAATCTTTATCTTCTTTCCCCTACAGTCTTACAACAAAAAATGGATTGCGGATTTGTGCGGAGCCTGAGGAGGACTGGGTGAAGCAGATCATTAAAAGCAAAAGTGGTTGGGTGGATCAGATCATTTAAAGCAACACTTTATGTCTGATGATCATGTAAAAATGCAGCATTACTTTAATATAACTTTAAACTTTGTTTTGTCACAGGTGCTTATGAAGCAGAATTCTGTGCTTTGTTGAGTTTCACAAAAGACCGATCGCCTTAGTGAACATCACCGCTGGTGAAGAAACGAGATTCAACTGTACACTTCCTGGAGTCATGTACGATTTCAACCTGCTTCTATTTATTTTAGATCATTTAAATCACATGATTCTCAGATCACAGTTCTGATCTTTATCTTCTTTCATCTACAGTCTTACAACATTTGTGGAGTGGGTGAAGAAGATCATAAAAAGCAAAAACTGTAATGTCAACCGAGACTTAAACAACAAATTCAAAGCATCTCACCATGTACCAGTTTAACCTGCTGCTTAAAGCAAATTGATTTCTCTTATCCTAAGCAAACAGTTGAATAACATCACCGCTGGTGAAGAAACGAGATTCAACTGTACACTTCCTGGAGTCATGTACGATTTCAACCTGCTTCTATTTATTTTAGATCATTTAAATCACATGATTCTCAGATCACAGTTCTGATCTTTATCTTCTTTCATCTACAGTCTTACAACATTTGTGGAGTGGGTGAAGAAGATCATAAAAAGCAAAAACTGTAATGTCAACCGAGACTTAAACAACAAATTCAAAGCATCTCACCATGTACCAGTTTAACCTGCTGCTTAAAGCAAATTGATTTCTCTTATCCTAAGCAAACAGTTGAATTTTACTGACTTTACTCAAGGGTCCAACATTAGTACTTTTCAATCAGATATCCAATTTCTGAGTAAAATAATAAATAAAAAAATCTATCTATCTATCTATAACCTATAGAAATTTGTTAGTATATATATTTATAACTTTTGAAATAAAACTAAATAAAAAAAGAAAACAATATTAAAAAAATTGACCTAAATAAAAAAAAATAAATAAATAAATATATATATATATGAAAAAAAATTGACCTAACTAAAAAAATATATATATATATATATATGAAAAAAAATATCAATATACAGCAATTTGTGTATATATACACTGTATTTATTACTTAATGAGGGTAAAAAATGTATCTATTACATTATGAACCAAAGCATAAATTTAGATGCTCATTATCAAAATTGGGTCTCCAACATTGTGCAGAAATGGAGTCTATAAACACTCTCTACTTTTATTCTTATTTTTATTAATTTCTGCTGAATCATTTTCACATAAAATGAGAGAAAAAATATTATAATTTCATCCAACTTTAAAAAAAAAAGCATTTAATCTTTTAAAACATTTTTACGTTTGATTTTAGTCATTTAAATAGTATTTTGTTTCACTAATAATTAACATACATTTGCATTAATCATCAATATCTGTCCATGCACATGTTGATTAGAGTATAAAAGTAGTTTAAATTTAAGGTACTTTAAGAACAGCTAATTTAATATTATATATTATTATGATTAATCATGTTATTCTATTGACAGCAATATAATAATATAATATACACATACAGCATTGTGCAAAAGTCACCATTAGATTGATTTATTAGTAGTATATTGATGAAAATGTATAATTATGATTTAGTCTCTTTAGTAGAATTGAACAAAAAAAAGTAAATGTTTTTACACTATATAGAGCAAGAAAAAAAATCACTTTTTCATGCTAAAGTGAATTTAGTATTTAGTATTTAGTGTGACCTTGGACAATAGCAGGAACGAGGCTCTCATAAACCTAAATGAAATGCAGAGTTGGCAAAAGTACACACATCCTTCACTAGTAGAAGTACAGATTCTGATGTTTTAAAAGACTCTGGTGAAACATAAAATTTCTGACTGCACTTTTTCACTCAAGTTTAAGTAAAGACGTTTGGGCTCTGACATGTATTTAAGTATAAATTAGTGATTATTACTACCTGTTTTAGTGTCACGCTGGTAACTGAACCCCACATCATATTAATATCTCCATATTAATAAAATCCACCATATAGAACACAAGCAGAGAAAAGATAATGATGATCAGGTGATCAGGAACGTCTCTGTTCTCAGTCATGTTTCCATCACAGACTTCCTCTGTCTCCTCCATGTTAACTGCAGACTTCTTACTGCCTTCTGCCTGCTCACTGTAAGCTTCAGAAACTAGTCTACGTCTGTGGTGTGTGAGAGGAAGTGAGAAGAAGTGAGTAATGAGTCAGGTTTAAAAATGTTAGAAATAGAAAGTAAAGATATTTGTATAAAAATCATATTAGGTGAATGTAAAAAATTAAAAAGTCATAAAGTAAAACTGATACCAGAAAAATCTACTTAAGTACAGTAACAAAGTATTTGTTACTTCTTACCTCTAATAAAATGAAACCCTGAATAATTGTATTGCTATAACTTGTATTTGTTTTAATATTTCATTTCAAAATAATTTCTGTGACAAAGGTCTATTGCAATAGTTTAGAACCGATAATTTTAATATAATTTTTTCTATTGTCTAAAATAAATGAGAAGATAATGAAATGTTTTGTCACCGATGCCAAAAGGAGATTCCATAAAAGACCAACAGAGGCAGCAAACATCATCACTTTTAAAAGAAATAAGATTTAACTGTTCACTTCCTGGAATCATGTACAATTTTAACCTGCTTCTTTTTTTTTTTAGATTAGTTAAATCATTCAAAGATTACAGTTCTGACCTTTATCTTCATTTCTCTACAGTTTTACAACACCAAATATGGCAAGAGATCCACACCCAACACTGCCAGAAAGAAAGTTCTATAGAACTCACCTGGGACCCCACTAAAGCCAGGGGTCTTTCAATCCACCATGTCCTGCAGATCTTTATAAAGCTATTGATTGTACAAGAGTTTTTTTTTAGTAATGAATTCTTCAGTACTTTTTGCAGGTCTTTATAAAAAACTGACTGACAACTTTTTTCCTCCCGACATAGAACCGTACAGCCCGCTGTCTAATTTCAGGCAGCTTTGTCAACTACATGTCTATCATAAAACTTGAGAGAGTAAACTAAGCAGCTCTGGCCATTATTTTTTTCCAGACAATAAACAACTTGAAAGAGGCTTCATGTCTGCAGAAGAGCTCTGTAAACTTGGTAGATTTGGAGGCACCATTGCTGAACAGCAAAACGCTGTGGGCCGCTGGGGGTCCTTTTTAAACACTAAATCACTGACCGATAAACTTTATTCAAACCCTCACCATGTGTCTTTACTAATTTCTAATAAGAAAAAAATGAAAAAAACAGCATAGACAAAGCTCGCTTTTAACAGACATGGAGATGATAGGCTCTTCCACTGTGAAGACTGTCACTTCATCTAAGGGGCATATCCGTACACCCAAATTTTTGTCACTGGTAATGATCCTCGACATGATTGACAGCTCGTCCATGCCACACTAATAGAGTTCTTGCCAAAGATTATTCTGTATCAGGTTCAGCAGTCCCCTCACGATGTGTCTTTACTCATTTCTAATAAAAAAAATGAAAAAACAAAAAAGACAGAGCTCGCTTTTAACAGACATGGAGATGATAGGCTCTTCCACTGTGAAGACTGTCACTTTATCTAAGGGGCATATCCGTACACCCAAATTTTTGTCACTGGTAATGATCCTCGACATGATTGACAGCTCGTCCATGCCACACTAATAGAGTTCTTGCCAAAGATTATTCTGTATCAGGTTCAGCAGTCTGGGGATTGACTTTTGTATGCGACTGATAATAGCTTGACGAAGTTCCCTTTCAGGAACTCGAGATGCGCCGAAACGATTTGGAAAGAGGGCAGAGTGTTGATCTTGTGTGTTGCTTGCGGAGCGGAGCATGCAAAGTTGGTTCTCGAGGGAGCTGAATGTGTTCACTGTGCTCGCATGTCTTTTCGTTCGCTCCCACTGGGCACTCTTCGAGGAGGGTGCTCCGCGATAAGAAAGCCGAGAAGCTTTCGGAGGTTGTAACGCGTCCGATATAACTTGGCCGGCTTGGAAGCAGAAAGTGCTTTCATCTAGTAAATAAGATGAGCGCTTTCTGACACTCGTGTCACAACCTCCATGTCGGGGTCTTCCCTTTTTTTCCCCAACCTGCACACCGAGGTGTCCAAGTCACGAAACCAGGTGCAGAAACGCAGCATGGCAACTTGCTCTCCCCCTGTGAGGGATCCTGCATGGCGCTCGGCGTTGAAGCCTTGTGAGGTGACAGATCTGAGGACAGTCATCTTCAACAAGGAGGCTTTGACGAAAGCTCCTTACATGCGACCTTCTGGGGATCTGCCTATAAGGGGGCGTGTCGCACCACTCTATGCAGTGCCAGCCCTGTCCCACCCCAATTAGGGACTTGGTTCATTAATCCTGCCACCTTGGGTGATTCAGGGCATGGCCAGCTCCGGTGAGCTCTCTCCTCGATCTCCACTTAGCAGCATTGTGGTCCCAGAAATATCGCCACACCTAGAGCCGTCTCAGGGCGCTGCCTTGGATCTGGGCTTACCGGAGATGAGTCTGGAGAGACTGTTACCCCTAAGGCACTTTCTGGCAGCTTGGAAACCATGGTTTGCGGACTTGGTAGCTCTCCCCGAGCACCCTCCGTGGGAGATTATTCTAAAGAGGGATCTCCTTTACCAGCTGGGGGGGTGCCATATTTTACCCCTGCCCAGAGCTGTGAATGCTGTGGCATTGGCCCCTGAGGGGGCGCAGCTCTGAGGGTCTAGTCTCTCCACTGAGGTAGTAAAGACCATTCTTCACTCCAGAGCTTTTTTTTCTGAGGCTGAGGCCCCCGGTACGACCTAGAGTGCCTGGGTGGGACTTAGTCATTATTTTGGGGGCTCTTTCTGAGCCCCCTTATCAAACCTCTGCCCGAGGCATCTTGGAGGCAACTTTTAATCAAGACCACTTTCTTGATAGCCTTCTGCTCTATCAAAAAAATAGGTGACCTGCAGGCCCTTTCTGTGGTCCCCTCCTTTGTGGAGTTTACCCCAGGTATGGCTGGTGCCTTTCTGTGCCCCTGTATGATTTACATCCCCAAGGTGCCCTTGGTCATGCCATGACCGTTAAGATTACAGGCATTCTATCCTCCTCTGTTCCAGGCCCCAGACCAGGAGAAAATGAACCGGCTCTGTCTGGTGCCTACGTCCACAGGACAGGTCCTTGGAGAAGGACGATTAGCTGCTTGTCTGTTATAGCCCTCCCAGGGCTTCCTGCAAATTAGCAGACTCTGAGCAGGTGAATTGTTGACACTATCACGTCATCTTATGAGTCCTCTGTTCTCCCAGCTCCCTTTGAGGTCAATGCTCACTCCACCCGGAGTGTGGCTGCCTCAAAATTTTGGTCCTCTGAAGTTCTTCTTCAAGACATATGTGATGCTGTCTTCCCTTATATGTGCTTTATACTCCTGGTCATGACGTCACCGCATCAGTAACGGCCAGTGTCCAATTTTTGACTGAGTACACACATTATTTCAAAGCATGAACACTTGGGCGTGTTTTGACGCAGCGTCTCGTTCCTTCAGGGAACTAAGTTTACATACGTAACCTAGAGACATTCTTCCTGATTGCTCATCATGTTCCAGTGATGTTCTTCCACTCTTGAAGTGCACGTACCACTCAAAACACTTCAAATGACTCATTGCCGAATCCTGTCAAACATCTCCATCGCAGATTTGCCCATATTTACACAAGATTTCACGTTTTTTTCTTTGTTCTTACTTGCAGTCCCTTATGAAATTGCAGATGTGGTAATGCTAATGGTTAAAATAGCACCAGTAGCACAGCTCCCAATGTACATAGGACAGTGTCTTTTGGCACACTGACTAGGTGTGGGGGATTATAATGCTACAGTGGTAGAGGATGAAGCTAATGTTGTGCAGTGGTAGAAAATTGAGAGGTCAGTGGAGCAGCAATGGAGGATTGAAGGGATCAGTGGAGCAATGGTAGAGGATGACCAAACCACCACACTACCAAACCATGTAGCAAATTCAAATACTCTCCAATGTACATGTAAGGATGTTTCTCAGGCAGTCTCCCCAGGAAGTAAAACATTTTCTATGTTGTCTCATTTGATTGTTTTGTGTGTCATGGATAGAACGGATACTTGACAATATGGTCATCCTGCAATCTTCTAGCTGTTCGATCTCTGTACCGTGCAGCTTGCAGATTTGAAGCAGTGTGTAGTTCATATTATTGGTGTTGCTGACGTTTAGGTTATTAGACTGTTGATGTTTTATATTAATGATGTATAATTAAAAAAAATATAATGTAGAAATGATTTACATGAGTTACACTCAGTGTTGTTTTAACAAGATTAGATTAAAATTTGTCTTATTTTTTATTTGTGCATGAGATTAAAAACAGCCATCGGAAAGTTTTTTAGATCTTTATCGTTTTTGGTGACAACCACAATCAGCCTCTAGATGTTGAAGTGGTGGTGGGATGGGGGATGTTTGTTCTTTCTTACTCAAAGAGGAAATGTTTTCTCATCTTGAAACTACTCTCCTACCCCCCACCACACCACACATTCTCCATCCTTTTCGAATTTGTCACTCAGGATCCACCATATTGAGATGTCTCTGTTCCCCGAGCGAAACCAAAATATAGGAATTATCAGAAAGTCTGTTTTAGTAACCTGATTAACATTACATTAAATAGGGCTGAACGCACAGCCAACACCTTTGATCTAAAAATAGGATTGTTGAATATTAGATCTATCACCTCAAAAGCGCTTACTATAAACAAAATTATTACCGACCAGGAGTTTAATATAATGTGTTTGACAGAAACGTGGATTAAACCGAATAAATTTGTAGCATTAAATGAAGCGACTCCTCCTGGGTATAGTTACATACACCAACCCGGTCTAAATGTTAGAGGAGGTGGAGTAGCAGCTATTTATATTAATAATCTAAACATCACACAAAAGACTAAACACAAATGCAAAACATTTGAAGTTCTTTACACCAGCATAAAATATTCAGTGTCCAAAAGCAGGTCCAGTCAGTCAATTCCACTGCTGCTCTTAAGACTCCTTAAGAGCAGTAGTTGTGTCCATTCTAGATTCAGTTGGAATAAATCAGAATGTTATAGGACCCACTTATAGTGATGGACACACTCTTGATTTGTTGTTAACATTTGAATTAAAAATAAAAAAAAAGTCATAATTCCACAGTCTGTAGCTATTTCAGACCATTATCTCATTTTTTTTAAAATCTGCCTCAGTCATTGCATTACTACCTCACGCGTACTTTCACGTCAGCTACAGCAGCGCATTTTATAAAGAATCTTCCAGAAATTACGCTATTAAATAGATCTCCGTCAGACCCCGCAGAGCTCAACTGGGCCACTGAATACCTAGAATCAATATTATGTTATACTCTAGATGATGTAGTTCCCCTTAAGACCAAAATGATCAGGGACAAAAAAAATAGCACAGTGGTATAATGATCATACGGAAATTAGAACGTAAATGGCGTCAAACAAAATTAACAGTAATTTAAATCGCATGAAATGAGAATCTCCTGTGTTCTAGAAAATCTCTTAGTGCTGCTGATCAGCATATTTCTTTACCCCAATAGAAAATAACAAACATAATCCTAGATTTCTTTTCAGCACGGTAGCAAAATTAACAGGGAATAAAAGCACTGCACTCACATGCACACCATCATTAGGTAGTAATGATTTCATGAACTTTTTTTATAATAAAATTAAAAACATCAGGCAAGAAATCCAGACAATTAATATACATCCAAATTATTTTACAAGTCCCACTGTAGACAGCAGTGTAATTATAGCAGACAATCAACTACAAAGCTTCACTCCTATTCATAAGAATGACTTAATTTCATAAATTTCCTCATCAAAATCATCAACCTGTATTCTCGATCCCTCACCTACAAGTTTCTTTAAACAGATAACTCCAGAGGTAATTGAACCTGTTTTAAAAATAATTAACTCTTCCATTAGCACTGGTTATGTACCTAAATCCTTCAAACTGGCAGTTATCCACCCCCTTATTAAGAAACCTGACCTTGACCCATGTCAGCTGTCCAACTACAGACCAATATCAAATCTCCCCTTTATATCCAACATTTTAGAAAAGGTTGTAGCACAGCAGTTCAGCTCACATCTGCTTATGAATAACATTTTTGAAATGTATTAGTCAGGATTTTGGGCCTTATCATAGCACAGAGACGGTGCTAGTTATGTGGTAAATGACCTGTTATTGGCCTTTGATCAGGGTTTTGTCTCCTTACTTGTTTTGCTCGACCTCAGTGCAGCTTTTGACACCATTGATCATATACTTGCTAGACTTGAGAACGTTGTTGAAAAAGAGGGAACAGCTCTCTCTTGGTTTAGGTCTTATTTGACTTTTCGCTATCAGTTTGTTGATGTAAATGGTGAGTTCTCCACACTCTATGAGGTAAAGTTTGGTGTTCCTCAAGGATTTGTCTTAGGCCCTCTGCTTTTCTCTTTATATTTGCTGCCTCTTGGTGAAATTATTCATAAACATGGGATTCGCTTCCATTGCTATGCTGATGATACACAGCTGTATATTTCAGCAAAGCCAGATGAGAGAGATCAGCTTACAATGTTGAGAAGTGTGTAAAGGACATTAGACAGTGAATGCTTGATAACTTTCTTTTGCTCAACTTAGATAAGACAGAAGTACTTTTCCTAGGACCACATGCAGCTAGAAGTAATATATGACGTCCTTACAGGATGCAGAAAAATTTGTTCATGCTTTTGTTACTTCTGGATTAGACTACTGAAACGCTTTACTGTCTGGATGTGTAAATTATGCATAAATAAGCTTCAGTTAGTTTAGAATGCAGCAGCAAGAGTCCTCACTGGATCTAGGAAATATGACCACATAACCCCTGTTTTAATCATCTACACTGGCTCCAAATCAAATCTCACATTGATTATAAAATACTACTACTAACGTATAAAGCACTTAACGCTCTCACGCCGCAGTATCTGAGTGAACTTCTGTACCAGTATGATCCTCAACGCATACTTAAATCAAAAGGTGCTGGCTATCTGTCGGTTCCTCAAATAATGAAGACTACAACAGGGGCAGATCTTTCTCTTATAAAGCCCCACACTTATGGAACAGCCCTCCAATCAGTGTTCGGGACTTAGACACAGTCTCAGTGTTCAAGTCGAGGTTGAAAACATATTTATTTAGTCAAGCCTTTTATCAGTAGATTTTTTTCTTAGGTAAAGGCTCAGATCTGGAGGGAAACATGGATATAAAGGTTTGGTGAACTGGTATATTTGTATGCTGTCGTCCCCTCACATTCGCACGTTCACTCGGGTTTGTTGACGGTGGTGTGGTGGGTCGTCTCTTATCCCAGAGATCCCTCATGTCTGTGTTAACTTTTGGCTCTCTCTTTTAGTTATGCTGCCATACCGAGTCTTGCCGGAGTTCAAACTGCACATTGACATTAACTTTCATACAACAATAAGGACACTTAATAATCCATATCCTTCTCTTCCTGTCACCCTCTTCTCTCTGTCTCTCTCTCTCTGTCTGTCGAGTTAAACATGCTCCTGAGGCTCCAAATGATCTAATCATCTCAACATGTACTTTAAATACACTGAATACACAGCAGAACATTTCTGTTGATCATTTATTGCAACAATAATAATATTAGTGAAGTATCTGAGTTGGATAAATGTTTAAATTCTGATGAAAGTTTAAGTGAAACTTGTTCTCTGAGTAGCTCAATGTCGCCTACAGAGGTGTGTAGAGCAGCCAAAATTTGTACTCAAGTAAAAGTACTGTTACTTCAGAATAAAATGACTCAAGCAAAAGTAAAAAGTAGACATCCAAATCATTACTTGAATAAGAGTAAAAAATTCCTTCTTTTTTTTTAACACAACACAACAATCAGACAGACTAAAATACAAAATAATCTTTAGGCAAATTATGGCTATACAATGAATAAAATAAAATAAAATAAATTAATTACAGCGCAGCAGGTGCAGGATATTCGAGCCCGGATGAAACGGAACAAAGAGTCCTGCATGAAGCCATAAACACACACACATAGACCGCACGTAATGTCCAACACACATAATAAGGAACGGGGATTGGGAGTGAATGAGGAGCTTATATAGAAGCGCCGTGGAGTGATGATGAACCCCAGGTGAGCGTGATTATGCCTGGAGCTCCAGAGAGAGTGGAGGCATGAGTGATAATGAGCTCCAGGTGTGCGTGGATAAACCTGGAACTCTAGGTAAAGAGGAGGCATAGAGAGCCACCCAAGGGGGCGTGGCAGGTGGATCCCTGACTGAGGATGAAGAGATGTTTTCAGCGTAGGTCGGAAGCGGAGAAATGTCTTCGGCGTAGGACAGGGACCAAGCTGTGCCTGCAGCAGAATCCAGAGTCTAAGCGGCCTTCTCAGCGGAGACCAGAGGCCGAGTGATGCCATCAGCGGTGATTGGGGCGGATTGACGCCCACCAGGGAGGTCTGGAGCGGAGTGATGTCCAGAATGAAGAATGGAGGCCGCGCCACGCCCACAGCGGAAACCAGAGGCAGTGTGTCACCCACGGCGGAATCCAGAGGCCGTGCGACGGCCCTGGAGGAGATGAGGGATGCAGTGACACCTTTGGCGGGTCTGTGAGCCACGACGATGCCTTCAGAGGGACTTGGAGGTGTGGCTTCTCCCAGAGAGGAGCCCAGAGGTGAGACGTCTCCTGAAGATGGACGCTGAGGCGTGACTTCGCCTTCAGACAGTTCAGGAGGTGTGGTTTCGCCTTTCGGGAGACTTGGGGCTGAGACGTCTCCTCCGGAGTGGTTCAGAGGCGAGACGCCGCCATTGAAGGAGCCTTTAGATGAGATGTCACTAACGGAGGAATTCAAGGGTTAGACGTCGCCTCCAGGGGAGCTCAGGGGTGAGACGTTGCCTCCAGGGGAGCTCGGGAGCAAGACGGGTGCATAAGAGCGGGTCGTCACCAACGGAGGAGCTCAAAAGGCATGACGTCACCATCGGAGTAGCACGGAGGCAAGACATCGCCATCGGAGAAGCTCGGGGCGTGATGTTGCCATCGGAGGAGCACGGAGTCGAGACGTCGCCATAGGAGGTGCTCAGAGGAGTGACATTTGCATTTACATTTGCGGCATTTGGCAGATGCCCTTATCCAGAGCGACTTACAACTGAGCAGGGGAGGGTTTTTTTTAGGGTTTTTTTTCCTGAGCTCTCCGCTCCACAGAGTCTCTGAGAGGAGCTCCCAGGGACGCTCTGGGGCAGAGAGGAGCTCTGTGACATGGCTTCAACTGTCGAGTAACCCTGTGACATGGCCTCACCTCCAGGGGGACCCTGAGGCGAGCTGTCGCCTTCGGGGAGACCGTGAGGCAAGCCGTCGCCTTTGGGGAGACCTTGAGGCGGCGGTACAACGTCACTTTCGTGTCCAGGCGGCGAATGGCGTCCCTTTTGAGGCCAGGCGGCGGTGTGACGTCCCTTTCGTGGCCAGATGGCGGTGCAACGCCCCTTTCGTGGGCAGATGGCGGTGCGACGACCCTTTTGCGGCCAAGCAACGGTGCGACAACCCTCTTGCGACCAGGTGGCTATCATCTTTTTCGCGGCCTGGTGGCAACACAAAGTTCCTTTTGCAGCCTTGGGGCTGAGCTGAGTTCTCTGGGGAGCTCCGGGCCGGAACGGAGCCGCCCTGGAGGTCCTGGAGTAAAATAGAGCTTGCCTGGAGACCTTGGCGCAGAATTGGGCTTGCCTGGAGACCTTGGAGCGAAACTGAGCTCTCAGAGACATGCTGGAGCTGAGAGGTGCTCTCGGGGACTTTCTGGAGCTAAAAGGAGCTCTTGTGGACTCTCTGGAGCTGAGAGGAGCTCTCCTGGAGGTCCTGGAGCAGAGCTGAGCTCTCCTAGAGGTCAGACAAGAGAGAGATATGGAGCGCGATTTTGGTTGTTTTGGTGGTGTATGAGGATGGATGGAATCTCATATCCTCAACCAGACAACTCGCCGGTTGGCATTGCATGGCCATGCTTACACGTTTCTGAGCTGGCAAGGATGAACCGGCAGCATGCTTTCCAGAGGTGGAGCTTGGCCGTCACTTCATCATGGCACAGCCAATCCTCCAAACGAGGTTTGGATTGCGCCGGGACCACGGCAGAAACCCGATCATATTTTTAATTTTTTTTATTTTTTTGTATATTCCTTTTCAGGGGTTTGTTATTTTGTCAGGGTGCGAATGAAATGAAGGCCGAAGCCGACTTACGGCTCGCTCGGGTTTAGAACAGAGAGTGAGGGAGAGAGATGCACACAAGCTCACACGCACACACACACAAGCCAGCGGGAGTCTTTGGGTAGAGAGAGTCCGAGGTGCGCTTGAGGAGAAGCGTGGCTGAAAGAAGCGTGCAGCAGGTGCAGGATATTCGAGCCAGGATGAAACAGAACACAGAGTCCTGCATGAAGCCATAAACAGATACACATAGACTGCAGGTAACGTCCAGCACATATAATAACAAACAGGAATTGGGAGTGAATGAGGAGCTTATATAGAAGCTGGGTGGAGTGATGATGAACCCCAGGTAAGCGTGATTATGCCTGGAGCTCGAGAGAGAGTGGAGGCATGAGTGATGATGAGCTCCAGGTGTGCGTGGTTAAACCTGGCGCTTTAGGGAGAGCGGAGGCATATAGAGCCACCCAAGGCGGCATGGCAGGTGGATCCCTGATAGTGTGTTTGTGTGTGTGTGTGTGTGTGTGTGTGTGTGTGTGTGTTTCTCCAGTGACACACACACTCCAGTGACACATTTCATACCAGGCATGCTGAATACTTCATAATGTAGCTGCTCTCTCACACTTTCACTAAGGTTGACATGCTTCCAATATGAGGCCAGGGGTGTGGGTTTTCCTCCTCGTTTGTGTCTGCATTGCCGACGGTTGATTCTGACATGTTTGTGTTGCTAACTATCCCATCCCACCGCTGAGATCGAGTATGGTAACGTGACAAGCTGCACAAGTACTTTTGATTGGTGAAACACTGCCACGTGGTAGAGCCTTAGTGGAAGTTTCTCTCTCTGTTCAGCATGGTTTAATCTTAATAATTATCAGACATTTTTTGTCATTCTCTCCTGCTGGTTCTGCTGTGGATCTCCTGCCTTCAGCCCTGCATCATGGCACAGAGTAAGATTTTTATTTAAATATAGCATTTGACCTTTTATAATGCCTGAATTTAATTATGTTTTATCTTATTGAGGTTTGTTATCATTTTAAAAGTGTATGTGTGTTTTTGCTCTACACTGGGTGCCTGATTTATATTAGTGTTTATGTTTTTTGCTTTATGGCTTTTCAAAATGATACATTTTTTTTAATAAAAAAGGGAGAATTGCAGTGAGGAAAGGACACACCCCTGAGGAGCACCAGTGCTGACTGTCTGAATACCGGAGGTAACACCTCCCAGTCTCACCTGTTGGTTTCTGCATGTCAGGAAGCTGGTGATCCATTGACAGATGGCAGGGGTTATAGTAAGGTTTAGGAGTTTGGAGTGGAGGATTCCCGGAATTATTGTATTGAAAGCCGAACTAAAGTCAACAAACGAAATCCGGGCATATGTTCCTGGGCAGTCAAGTTGTTGCAGAATGTAGTTTAGCCCCATGTTGACTGCGTCATCCACCGATCTGTTTGCTCGGTATGCAAACTGTAGGGGATCCAGCAGCTGTTCTGTCACCTTCTTTAGATGGGCCAATACCAGCTTTTCAAAGGACTTCATGACGACAGATGTCAGAGCGACAGGCCTGTAGTCATTCAGTCCAGTAATGGAGGGTTTCTTGGGGACTGGGATGATTGTGGAGAGTTTAAAGCAGGAGGGGACTTAACACAACTCCAGTGATCTGTTGAAGATAGAGGTGAAAATGGGAGCCAGTTGGTCAGCACATGCTTTAAGACAGGAGGGGGAGAAACTGTCTGGGCCAGGAGCTTTCCTTTTCTTCTGTCTCTGAAAGAGCCGATACACATCCTTTTTACAAATCGTGAGTGCAACTTAAGTGCTGGAAGGAGTTATAAGAGAGGAATCCAGAGGTGTGATGGGGGCAGACATTCGGCTGGGTTGGATGAGAGGTGTGAAGATATTGTTCTCAAACCTGCATTAGAAGGTGTTGAGGTCATCAGCCAGGTCTTTGTTTGCTTCAGTGGGGAGGGGTGGTCTCCTGTAGTTTGTGATATTTTGCAGGCCTTTCCACACTGATGCAGGGTCGTTAGCTGAAAACCTGCTTTTCAGCTTTTCAGAGTAGCTTCTTTTGGCTATTCTGATCTCCTTTGTCAGTTGGTTCCTGGCCTGCTTGTACAGAGCTTTGTCCTCCCCTCTGTATGCATCTTCCTTGGCAAGTTTTTTCAGTTTGGCTGTGAACCATGGCTTGTTGTTACTGAACTTGCAGAAGGTTTTGGTTGGCACACACGTCTTCACAAAAACTGATGTCACAGTGTCAGTCAGCTCATCCAGGCTGTCAGTTCCAGCCTCAAAGACACTTCAATCAGTGCAGTCAAAGCAGTCTTGTAGTTCCTGCTATGCCTCACTGGTTCATCTCTTCACTGTTTTGACTACAGGCTTAACAGATTTCAGTTTCTGCCTGTATGTTGGAATAAGATGAACCAAGCAGTGATCAGAGTTCCCTAAAACTGCCCGGGGTACAGAGCGATACGAGTCCTTAAGAACGGTGTAGCAATGATCCAGTGTGTTTTTCCCTCTTGTCGGGCAGTTAATATGTTGCCTGTATTTTGGAAGTTCTAGTGTTAGTTTTGCTCTGTTAAAGTCTCCAAGGATAATAAAAAGAGAATCCGGATGTTTTTGCTCCAAGCTGGATATTTGGTTTGCCAGGTTTTGCAGTGCATCATTCACGTTGGCCTGAGGTGGGATGTAAACTCCGCTCAGAATCAATGAGGAAAATTCCTGCGGTGAGTAAAACGGTTTACAGTTTATTACCAGTGATTCCAAGTTTGGGCTGCAGTATTTATCCAGCACTGTGACATCTGTACACCAACGTTTGTTAATGTAGAAGCAGATTCGTTTTGCCCGATAGCTCCGTTATGCGATCCGCTCTGTGTAAGTGAAAGCCCGAGAAAAGTAATCCGCTGTCTGGGATTGAGCGACTGAGCCAAGTTTCAGTAAAACAGAGAGCAGCGGAGCATGCAAAATCTTTGTTTGTTCCGTTAAGAAGAGTTAGTTCGTCCATTTTGTTCGGCAGTGAGCGGAGGTTCGCCAGGTGAATCGACAGAAGCACAGTTCTAAATCCCCTCTGTCGTAGCTTCACTAGCGCGCCGGCGCGCTTCCCCCACCGGCGTCTCCTCCATGTGCCATAGAGAGTGGCTGCAGCTCCAACTAAGATCTCCAAATAACTTTTCGGGTTTGTAAAAATTGTTGAAAAAGTGTCTGGAGTGAACTCCCCGATGTCAAGCAATTCTTCTTTCATGTAAGTTATTAGGGTAGGGTAACTAAACACACAGACAATAAACAAACAAAAAAAGAGAGTCGTGCCGAGGCTGCCATCCACGGCGCCATCTTGACTTGACTGTGACTCAGCTGAATAAACTGATGCTGGATCTGTGATGATCACAAATGTTGAGCTCAGTAGCTCCTACTTTTATACCAAAGACTGTAGAAAGAACATTTACTCATATTCCTATACTCCAGTGCTTATGTTAGTTCTCACTCTCCAGTGTTCTGTATTGTTGAAAGATTTATGATCAAACTCCTGATGTCACCTAGATGAGGATGGGTTCCCCTTTTGAGTCTGGTTCCTCTCAAGGTTTCTTCCTCGTAACATCTAAGGGAGGTTTTCTTGCCACAATCGCCATGGCTGCTCATCAGGGATAAATGCACACTATTCACCTTGACTGTTGATTTCTGTAAAGCTGCTTTGAGACAATGTCTGTTGTGAAAAGCGCTATAGAAATAAACTTGATCTGACTTGACTTGGTACCCCGCTTATCGACTTTAATCTGTTCCTTAAAACCCGTCGAAATGCGAATGTACAGGCAATATGCATGCACTAAATTGTTATGTTGACTGCTAAATAACACTATTGTCAGGCGCTAAGAACGTTCTGGAGACCGAGTGAATTCAACGAAGGCTTTTTAAATGAGAAAGCAAAAAAATTGGGCAAGGCAGAAAGCACAGAAAAACAATTCAACAAAGGCTTTTTTAATGAGAAAGCAAAAAAAAAAGGGCAAGGCAGAAAGCACAGAAAAACACACTGAAGCTAGTAAGCTGAGCAACAACCAAACAGAGTAGTTTGGGCAAGCCTATGTTCGCAAGCCTAAGCTGTAAAACGGACGATGAGCATGTGGATAAACACGGTCTTTATGTGTGGCGACTGATTTGGACCAGGTGTGGATGATTAGTAAGTTGGTGAGCTGCTTGAAGTGATTGAAGGGGTTGGCGAGGGTGTGGCTGGTGGATCCCTGACAGTAGCCCCCTCTCTAGGGGCAGCTCTCGATGCCCTGACCCTGCGCCTGGGACGACCCCGACCCCGGGGCGCAGGTCAAAGGGGATGAATGGCGTGAAATTCCTCCAGGAGCGCTGGATCCAGTATGTCCCGCCGTGCCACCCATGACCGTTCCTTGGGGCCGTAGCCCTCCCAGTCCACAAGATACTCCAGGCCACCGCCCCGACGACGAGAGTCCAGCACTTCTCGTATCGAGTAGACCAAAGGCTGTTCCAGTACCTCAGGCGGAGGGGGCCTGACCTCGCTGGCACGTTGGGCAGAAGATGGGGTATGCGGTTTGAGAAGTGAAACGTGGAAGGTGGGGTGAATCCGGTATCGCGGTGGGAGTTCCAGCTGATAGGCCGCCTCGTTGATCCGCTTTTCGATCCTAAAGGGTCTGATGTACCTGGGACTTAGCTTCCTGCAGGGAAGACCCAGTCATAGGGCCTTGGTGGACAGCCAAACCCAATCTTCGGGGCTGTACGAGGGGGCCTCCAACCGCCGTGCATCCGCATGTCGCCGGGTCTCCCTTATCGCCCTGCGCAATTGAGTGTGTGCGACCTCCCAGGTCCTGACACTCTCCCAAAACCATTGATCTACCGCGGGTACATTGGACGGCTCATCAGACCATGGAAACAGTGGGGGCTGAAAACCTAACACGCATTGAAAGGGCGTGAGTCCTGTGGTGTTTTGGCGCAACAAGTTCTGCACATGTTCCGCCCAAGGCAGAAACCGGCTCCACTCCATCTGGTCTTGGTGACAATACGTCCTCAAGTACCTTCCCAGCTCTTGGATCTTCCGCTCGGTTTGGTCGTTCGACTGGGGGTGGTAGCCGGACGACAGATTGACGGTGACTCCCAGTAGCTAGAAAAACGCCCTCCATACATGTGAGGTGAACTGAGAGCCCCGGTCTGATACTATCTCCTCCGGGAGGCCAAAGTTGCGGAAGACATGGTGGAAGAGCTCTTCTGCTGTTTCCAGAGCCGTGGGGAGGCTTCGGAGAGGAACAAATTTGCAGGCCTTTGAGAACCGGTTGACGACCACTAGAATGCAGGTAAAACCCTCCGACCGTGGCAAGTCGGTCATTAAGTCAATGCCTCTGTGGAGTAGGCAGGGGGATGAGCTTGCCCACTGGTAAGTGCCGAGGAGTATTTGAGATGGCGCAGATGTAACATCCCCAGACAAACTCGGCCACCGTGTTGCTCATTCCTGGCCACCAGTACCGCCCCTGCACCAGACCTAGAGTCTGCCTTCTGCCCAGGTGCCCTGAGCCGGGGACTTCATGGACCACCTTACATAAGGCCTGTCGACACTCTCGAGGAACGAAGGTCCGGTTCCTAGGACAACCAGGGGGTGCCGGTTCTGGTTGTGTGGCCGTGCGAATATCCTCATCCAAATCCCCCCTGATGGGGCTCAGAATGAGCGAGGGAGGCAGGATTGGTCCGGGCTTGGCGGGTTCCTCGGGCCCATAAACCCTGGAGAGGGCATCAGCCTTACTATTCTTTGTCCCTGGCCGATAGGTAATGCTAAAGTTGAACCACGTGAAAAAGAGAGCCCACTGTGCTTGATGTGGGTTTAGTCGCTTGGCCTCACGGAGGTACTGGAGATTCTTGTGATCTGTGATGACTGTGAAAGGATGAGCGGCTCCCTCCAGCCAGTGTCTCCATTCCTCCAGGGCCAGCTTGATGGCTGGGAGCTCTCTGTTCCCGATGTCATAGTTCTGTTCGGCCGAGGACAGTTTCTTGGAGAAATAGGTGCAGGGATGGAGTCGCGGGGGGGTTCCCGCCTCCTGAGAGAGGGTGGCCCCTACGCCTGTGGACGATGCATCCACCTCGACGACAAACGGTCCGGATGACGCACAGAACCTTTTGTGCAACTCCTCAAATGCCTGTTGAGCCTCGGGGGTCCAGGGGAGGGTCTTGGCTTTACCCCACAGAAGAGACGCAAGTAGGGGGGTGGAAATCAGGCTGAAGCCTCCAATGAACTGGCGGTAGAAGTTTGCGAATCCGAGAAACCTCTGGAGTTCCTTTATCGAGGCCGAACCTGGCCAGTCCTGTACGGTGGCCACCTTCCTCTCATCCATCCTGATGCCTGTTGCATCGATGACGTAACCCAGGAACTGTATTTCTGAACGGTGGAACTCACACTTAGGGAGGTTAAGATACAGTCGGTGTTTTCAAAGCAGTGCTAGGATCTGGGTGACGTGCTGATGATGTTCTTGCAGCGACCTCGAATAGACCAGGATGTCGTCAATGTAGATAATAACGAACCGATGGAGGAAGGGGCGGAACACCTCATTCATGAAGTTCTGAAAAACCGCCGGAGCAATGGAAAGGCCATACAGCATGACCCGATACTCATAGTGACCAGAGGGGGTAATGAACGCCGTCTTCCATTTATCGCCTTACCCACCAGGTTGTATGCACTACGGAGGTCCAGCTTGGTGAAGATGCGGGCTTCATGTAGATCTTCTAGGGCTGCGGGGACCAGGGGAAGTGGATACAGAAGTGGGGAGATCAGTGCAGTGAGGGCCCTGTTGTTGATGCAGGGGCGCAATCCTCTGTTCTTCTTTGCCACAAAAAAGAAGCTAGAGGCTGCCGGGAAAGAGGACTGGGTGATAAAGCCCTGTCGGAGGGCCTGTTGGATGTAGCTCTCCATCGCTTGGTGTTCTGGAGCTGACAGGGGATAGACCTGACCCTTAGGCAGTTTGGCCCCATGTTTCAGATCAATGGCGCAGTCCCATGGCCGGTGTGGGGGCAACAGAGTGGCTGCCTCCTCACTGAAGACATCTGAGAAAGCATGGTAATCCTGTGGGACGTCCACCTGAGCAGGCAGGGGATCTCCTTCCACTTGAGTAGCTGCCAGGGTCAGGGTATTCTGGATGGGAGTTGGGAGTGGGAGTAAACACTTCTGCCGGCAGGCGGGGCTCCACTCCAAGATGTCACACGGGTCCCAGGAACATATGGGGGAGTGGTTGGCCAACCAGGGATGACCCAGGATCATGTCCACGGTCAAATCCTCCAGTACGAGAAGTTGTATCCTTTCTTGATGTACAACCCCGACTTGGAGGACGATAAGTGGTGTGCAGTACTTCACCTTGCCTTTTCCCAAGGGCCGCCCCTGAATGGTCTGAACGGCTAGTTCCTGAGATTCCCTCTGCCAGGCGCAGCTGGAGGCATTCTAGACATGCCTGGGAGATGAAGTTCCCTGCGGATCCAGAGTCGACTATGGCAACCGCAGACAGAGAAAGAGCAGGGGTTACCAAGGTGACCATGAGCGTGGACAGGTGAGTAATGTCAGAAGAAAGTGTAACAGTACTCACCATCCGACGAGGAGGCCTCACAGGACATTGGGCCACACGATGTCCTTCCTCACCACAGTAGAGGCAAGCTCTGGCCGCCCACCGACCCTCTCTTTCCTGACGAGACAGCCACTGTGAACCAAGTTGCATGGGTTCAGGTTCAGGAGCCGACAAGACTGCCGTGGTTAGAACTGATTTAGCCTCTGGGGATTTGCAGGCTGCCAGGTGCTGAGAAACACGAATGGATCTCTGGATGAAAGCCTTAAGCCCCAGAGAATCATCATATGTGGCCATAGCCAGCCTGAGCTCCTGATTCAAGCCCCTTCTATATACAGCCAGCAGCGCTTTCTCGTTCCAGCCAGCAGATGCCGCCAGAGTGTGAAAGCAGAGGCTGTAACCCGACACACTGTCTCTTCCTTGGTTGATATTCAGCAGCTGATCATCGGTTGATGAATCCCCGAGGGGCGGTGCTAAAGACCTTGGTGAAGTGCCTCATAAAGGCCGCGTATGTCGTCAGCGCCGGGCTTGCTGCGCTCCAGAGCGCTCTAGCCCATGCTAGCGCTCTTCCGGTGAGCAGCGAGATCAGGAATGCAACCATAGCTCGTTTATTTAGAAAGCTGTGAGGGTGCATCTCAATATATAGGGAAACCTGGAGCAGGAATCCATGGCATTCCGCCGCATTTCCGGAAAAAGACTCCGGGAGAACCATCGGGCTGCCGGATGGTGGAGGAGCTTGGTTGGTGGTCGCAGGTCGGAACGCCTCCCGGAGCGCAGCTGTGAGCTCCCTCACGAACTCAGACATGGCAGCAGGCTGGTCCTCCACGAAACCAGACGCGGCAGTGGGCTAGTCCTCCATGTTGAGGTTACGCGGTTTTTCCCTTGTTTTGTGTCGGTCCATTCTTCTGTCAGGCGCTAAGAATGTTCTGGAGACCCAGTGAAATCAACTAAGGCTTTTTTAATGAGAAGGCAAAAAAAAAGGGCAAGGCAGAAAGCACAGAAAAACACACTGAAGCTAGTAAGCTAAGCACCAACCAAACGGAGTAGTTTGGGCAGTCCTGTATGTTTGCAAGCCTAACCTGTAGAACGGACAATGAGCATGTGGATAAACAGGGTCTTTATAGTGTGGTGACTGATTTGGACCAGGTGTGGATAATTAGTAAGTTGGTGAGCTGCTTGGAGTGATTGGAGGGGTTGGCGACGGTGTGGCTGGTGGATCCCTGACAACTATATTGTTCAGAAACCTAAGTTTAATTTACGATAGATGCTTTCTCCACGACGGCTGAGGCGAGACTGGGAAGATCTTTTCCCTCGCTCCACGTGGGTTGGGGTAAAAAAAGGTCAATAAGCAGGGACTTGGTCATTCAGCGGGCGCACAGTATGTACAGTATTTTGCTAAATAATCAATTATATACATATATTCATTTTTTGATGAAGACAATTAAAAAAAAAGGCTTCTTGACTTTAATATAACTTCAGTCTTAAGTCTCAATTAAATAAGTAAATAAGAAGATAATATAATATTTTGTCACAGGGGCGAATGGAGCAGCATTGTGCTGTGTTGAGTTTCATAAAACACAGATCCCTTCAGTGAATATCGTCAGTGTTGAAATAACGAGATTTGACTGTTCACTTCCTGGAGTCATGTATGATTCCAACCTGCGTCTATTTTTCATATAATTTAAATCACAGAATATAATTCTACCCTGACATTTATATTCTTGTCTGTACAGTCTAACTACAAAAAAGGTGAAGCAGATCCTTAAAATCAACAGTAGTTGGGTGGATCAGATCACTGAAAGCAAAAGTGGTTGGATGAAACAGATTACTGAAAGCAAAAGTGTTTGGGTACAGCAGATCAGTTAAGGAGCGATCAGCTGCTCGTCTGCTATGGCCCTCCCAAGAGAGGCCTTCCTGCTAATAAGCAGACTTTGAGTAAGTGGATTGTTGACACCATCACGTCATCTTATGGAAAACTGAGTCCTCTGGTCTCCACGCTCTCTTTGGGGTCATTGCTCACTCCACATATGTGATGGTGCCTTCAATTATATGTGATTACACACACTATTTAAAAGCATATGAACACTTGGGCGTGTTTTGATGCAGCGTCTCCTTCCTTCAGGGAACTAAGTTTATATACGTAACCTAGAGACGTTCTTCCTGATTGCTCATCGTCTTCCAGTGATGGTTTTCCACTCTTTAAGTGCACGTGCCACTTAAAACACCTCAAACGACTTATTGCAGCATCGCCATCACGTTTGCTCTTTGTTCTTAGTTGCAGTCCATTATAAAATTGCAGATGTGGTAATCCGCATGGTCAGAATAGCACCAGTAACACAGCTCCCAATTCACATAGGAAAGTGTCTTTTGACACACTGACTAGGTGTGAGGGATTATAATGCTACAGTGGTAGAGGATGAAGCTAATGTTGTACAGTGGTAGAGAATTGAGAGGTCAGTGGAGCAGCAATGGAGGATTGAAGGGATTAGTGGATCAATGGTAGAGAATGACCGAACCACCAAACTACCAAACCATGTAACGAATTCAAATACTCTCCAATGTACATGTGAGGATGTTTCTCAGGCAGTCTCCCCAGGAAGTAAAACTTCTTCTTTGTTGTATCAGATGGTTGTTTTGTGTTTCATGGACAGGAAGGATCATTGACAATATAGTCATCCTGCAAACTTCTAGCTGCTCGCTCTCTGTACCTTGCAGCTTGCAGAATTAAAGCAGTCTGTGATTCATATCTTTGGTGTTGCTGACGTTTAGGTTATTAGACTGTTGATGTTTTTAAATTAATGATGTATAATTAAAAAAATACAATGTGGAAATGATTTACATGAGTTACGGTCAGTGTTGTTTTAACATCATTAGATTCAAATTTGTCTTAATTTTATATTTGCGCATAAGAGTGAAAACAGCCATCAGAAAGTTTTTTTTAGATACTTATCATTTTTGGGGACAACCACAGTCAGCTTCTAGCTGAAGAAGTGGTGGTGGGGTGGGGGATGTTTGTCCTTTCTTACTCAAAGAGGAAATGTTTTCTTATCTTTAAACTACCGTACTACCCCCAACCACACCCTCTCTCTCCTCTTCTGATTGGCTATAACCCCAGTGTGGAGATCATATCTACGTTATCATTGTATATTTAAATGATAACACATTTTAACGATCATCATCTTCATCAGCAGCAGCCATGTTCTGCCGTTCTCTTCTGCTGGTTCTTCTGGGGCTCTCCTGCCTTCAGTCCTTCACCATGGCACTGAGTATGATTTATTTGTGTATTTTAAATATAGCGATTAACCTTTTATGATAACTGAATTATAATTATATGTGTGTTTGTGTGTTCACTGTAAACCGGGAGTCTGATTTATATTAGTGTACATATTTATAATTTTTTGGGTTTTCAAAAAATGAAAACTATCAAATTTTAACCTAAGCATGAATTCAGATGTTCAGTGAAAATCAGCGTTTTTCCAACATAGTGCTGAGATCGACTATATAAACACCCTCAATTTCCTGTGGGTTTTTTTTTGCATCATAAACAAATGATAACATTTCATACAAAATTCAGATAAAAATACTGCTGTAATTATTATTACATGTTATTATAGTTTTAAGTTTTATTTATAGAATTTGGAATTAAACAGTCATATATTAAAAATTATATAAATCAAGAATTAATATTTAAATAATTGTAAACATATATATTCAGATAGAGAGGAGAACCTCGCATAAAGAGCATTATTCTTTTCAGCTTCTTACTCGTAATGTGAAACAATTTTCCCCAAATTAATATAAAATACGATAATGCGTTCCATGGCAAAAAAAAAAAAAAAAAAACTCAAAACGTTTTATATGTAACATTTATTAAAAGACAATAACTCATAAATTGCTATGGAGCAGAAAACAGTTTCATCTTTTCTACTATCGTGGAATGAACCAACCTGGAACATCGCACGGGGGGTTTGGAAAGTCGAGTACAAGCGAGTAACATGAAGAGAGGAGACGTCCCCTTTCCACATTACTCGTTATGTGAAATGTCACTCGTTAAGGGAGCCATTTTGTTTTACAATTTATTTTGCATGACATGCGAATTACTCGTTAAGGGATGTGCTCGTTATGCGAACATTCACTGTAAATATATATTGCAATACAGTACATACAGAACTGTGCAAAAGTCAATTAGATTGTTTTTGCAATAGATACAGGAAATGTGTATAAAGAATTAAAAAAGAAAGAAATCTGGAAAAAATATCACACCTAATATAACTTCGGTCTTTATTCTGAAATTAATGAGTAGATAATGAAATATTTTGTTACAGATGCAAATGCACCAGTTAAGTGCTGTTTTAAATTTCATAAAACCCCGGTGCCTGCAAGGATCATCGTTACTGCTGAAGAAACGAGATTCGACTGCACACTTCGTGGAGTAATGTACGATTTCAACCTGCTGCTTTTTTTTGGATAATATAAATCAGTTGATTCACAGATCACAGCTCTGATCTTTATCTTCTTTCCCCTACAGTCTTACAACAAAAAACGGAAAGCAGATTTGTGCAGAGCCTGAAGTGGACTGGGTGAAGCAGATCATCAAAAAGTAAAAAAGCAGCTTCGTCTCAAGCATGAGATTCAAAATTGATTAAAATGCTGTTTAAAGCAAATTGATGTCTTGCCTAACAGAAAAAGCTTTATATCAGACCTGCACCTGTAACTGCTCTGATTATTCATATTTTCAATGCGAATTAAAGTACATTTATAGCTCACAGAGTCTTGGTTTGCTTTTCTGAATAATGTCTTTTTAGAAAACTAATAAAGAAGACTACAAAAATGTTTTATATTTCCTTCTGCAATGGAATGATCTAAATGTAATAATCATAAAAAAAACAGAAAAAAAATATTTAGAAAGAGTGTGGATGTGATCATTATCAGGAATCAAAAGAGATGGTGGTGGAATGTATATTAATACATGGATTTAGTATCACACAGAGAGAAGAAGCATCAGAAAACCACGAACCAAAGCATTTCAAACAGTTTTCATGAACATTAGAGGAAATTAGAAAAAAATATTTTTCACATCTTTGCGCACAATCAGGTCCAGTAGATGTTGGAAAAAAAACACCTTAAAACTGTGACATCATCTACCCACAATGTAGACATCTGTGATCTATCCAAATGATCTAATCATCTCAACATGTACTCTGAATACACTAAGTATCTGAGGTGGATAAACGTTTACAATCTGATGAAAGTTTAAGTAAAACTGGTTCTCTGAGTAGCTCAATGTCGGCTACCAGGTCCTGACTTGATGTCAACTTCATATCTAACAGTTGTTACGTTGTCTAGGGTTGGGGGGTACAGCATGATTAAAGGCACGGGGTCATATACCTTTATATATATATATATATATACATATACAGGGAGTGCAGAATTATTAGGCAAGTTGTATTTTTGAGGATTAATTTTATTTGAGGATTTAATTTGAACAACAACCATGTTCTCAATGAACACAAAAAACTCATTTATATATTATATATATATATATATATATAAGGTATATGAAAATGTATTTGGTAAAAGTGTGATGGAGGAATGGAAACACAAACATCGTAAAATGGAAAGTATATTGTAGTATGTACAATACAGCTCCGGGACAGACTTTAGCTAAAATATTAAACAAAAAACACTTTCAACAAACAATAATTACTATAAAAAACACTTCCCCAACTTCCTCACCAAAAACAGTTGTAACGGTATCTATTTTTATAGTAATTATTTTTAAGGGGCTTTTATTTTGACGAGCAGACCGATTTTCCCGCGAGTGGCGAGAGTGCATGGAGAGCACGCGCACAGGAGAAGGAGAGGTGAAAAAGTTGGTAGAAGTGAGTGTCGTGTCATGTCTGAGAAGCTGTTCTATAAAATTTCTTTAAGAGAACTAACTTAGATCGGAGCTTTAGTCGGATAAAGGACAGCACTGTTTTGGGGACTGTAAATGTTTCACAGTTGAAGACTGCGTTTTTGACCGGTCTTGAGAAGCTCAGCTGCTGCTGGAGTGAAGCAGTAACTTTATGCTAGCTGCAAGCTCACTCGTGAGTGCTCTATATCAGCCGCTGTATATATTCGTGATGTGAAGCACTGTTTTGAGAAGATTTGATTTGGAGTTTACCCTGCCATCCAAACGACATCTCAGCCGATTCATCTCAAGAGTGATTCGTTTATTATTCCTTCCTATGTGATTCATTTGATTGATTCATCGTGATACTGCAACTGAAAAAGGCAATTAAATTACATCCCTCGAGTTAATTGCAACGCACGCTACGTCAAGACAACGTATTTCCACTCATCATTCTACAAACTGGTATTTCCTATTTGTTCTTTTGGGATATCGTGGTTTGATGGACGGGACAGTTGAGTTATAGAACGTAAAGTGAACTGTGGTTGAACATGTCACCAGTGTTTTGTGTGTGAAATTGTGAATTATCATAGAAAACTGTTATTTTCTCACTGATTTTTTGCTGTTTTGAATGTGATTGTGTTTTAAAAGGGTAATTTAAGTGTTAATTCAATTCTAAATGAAGATTTAAGTGAATTTAGAATTTGAAGGAGAATAAGAGTTTTCTTTGAAGGTTTTCTTTACTAATGTATCTGACTCTATGTGACAGTACAAAGAACTGTAATACATGCAGTATATTTGTTTACGTAACTTTTTTTTTTAATTTATTTTTCTTTGTTGTTTTCAGCCTTTTGAGTAATTGAGACAAATTCTTGTTTAAGAAATTATATATATAGAAAATAAACAAGGTTAGTATCTCTTTATACTTACCTGAAGTGTGAAGTCTGTCAGGGAGTAAGGGCGTCTCACCTACCTTAATAGACTAGGGGAGGGAGGAGTATGTGTAACTTTTTTTTTAAATATAATTCTGTCTCACATATAATTTTACTTCAGAAGGCTTTCTCGTGACATTAAACTAACTGAAGCCTACCCTTGTCAGTCTGTAGGGCCATTCACCCATAAGGTAGGAAACAACATACATAATCTATTGTGTACAGAGACTAAAAGCACTGGGGGCGGGGACAAAGATCCTTTCGTTATTCAGTCTTCCAGGGCAGCACTAATTCATTCCCTTACTATACGAGAATAATTGTTCCCGTTACACAGTGAACAAACTCACACCCAACAGAAATGGCAGCCACACCTCTACTACCAGTGAACAAAAAAACAAATGTACATATATTTACAGATATAATACAGTGAGGTAAATATGGTCGAAACCAGACAAGGCAAACTCAGAGTCATAACGGGCGTAGATAAGAAACAGGAAATCACGAATGCTTGGGACAGAATAAGAAAAAAAGAGAGTGTTGGATAAGCGAGTTCCCGAATCCCAGCTTTCCCTTGACTTTGTAAGTCGCCTCCTGCTGATGTCATTAGAAGGGAAGAGGTGTGACTTTAGTTTACTGGAATGCAGGGAAGACCTGGTCTGGAGTCTCGGGATGTCACCTGCACACAACTACACACTGCATACAAATACCTCAAATTTCTCAGGTGTAAATTCAGAGGTAACTAACACTGAATCTAGTTGAATTTACAGTCATTATTAACTCTCTGGAGTCTGAGGGTGTTTTTGGCCCCTTGAGAGATTGACATCTTACATTTGGTTCTTTTTAGTTGCTTTTAAAATATATTATTGACAAAAGACATATTACACTGTACTCAGCACAAACTGGGCTACCACAATATGTAAACAACTTATATGTGTTTGTTTGTATTTTTGACAAAATAAGGTTTATGCGTGGTTTTTGAAAAAGCAAAAAAAAAAAAAAACCTCACTGAAATAAGGCCACTAAACTGACAGTAAACATGTTTCCCCAAGACTTTTGAGAACAGATCTTCTAATGTAGGTTTTTTTTATTTTTAATCATGTGAAAATCATCCTGCCTGTTCATTCACCTTAAACAATACTTTGATTTCAAATTTTAAAAACACTTTCTACTTTGAATGGCCATACGCGAAGAGGCGTCGACATGCTGTGACTGACAGCTTCGTAGACAATGGGTCGCAGAATGAGCTGTCGATTACATAATTACAGTACTACAAAAATTAATGTGTTTCCTCTGTGTTTATTAAAAATACACATTAGCAAGGACAGCATTAAAAAGGGAATTGTGTAAAAATTGTGTAACAATAAAACAATACAGTACAGTATGTATAAAAAAATAAAGAGTGCAACAAAAACTAACAATACACTACAGTAGGGTTCTGCAAATCCCAGCCTGTAGGGCTACAATACTATGCATTAAATAATAATAGTGTATCCATTCGAGGAATCGACAAAAACAAACAACTTGAACACCCACTTAGTCAGCTTGGCTTTCATGTACTGTGTCCTCCAAGTGTTAGCTTTGCATGCTACCATCCTCTCATCCACGGCTAAATATCTTCTAGGATGATAAATTGCTTTGCAGGTCTTACGGATTGTGTCTATAATCAGTTTCACTCTGAACAGACGGTCATGTTCAGATGTGCCCCTCTTTCTGTCATTTTCTTCGTCTGCATCTGGGTGACTCGTGTACATTCCACGAAATGTTCCTGTATCTGTCCCTTGACATAATTGTTGCTGGAAAGGGAACTGTGAAAATACTGCTCTGTCGCCAGTAGTCTATGATGGAGGGCAACTTTACCATTGCCATGTAAAATAAGAGCCCAATGTAGCGATACATCTCCCTCACGGTTACATCTCTCCATTTGTATTTGCGTCCTTTGGCTATTGCCTTGGTAGCTTGAGCATTTGTGTTGTGGCACAAAGTTGACACAACACTCTCTGAGAAAAACATTTTAAATAGACTACATAGAGAAGACCTCAGTTGAGGTTCAGGTTCACGTGCGGGCAGGAATCGTAGAGTCTGTGGAACTGTGACGTTATCTGTCTGATCCTTCCATGACATGGTGGACTGTGTGTGCTGCCTTTGCCCTTTTTTGGAGCAGGTGCTTGATCACATCTGTTTATGACACACACACACGAACATCACCAATTGTGTCGTTGTTGTAAAGTTGTTTGCATGTCATACAAAGCAATAATGATTCAAACTAAATATAATTTAGGAAAATATAAAATATGTACTTATTCAGGATGATTCTCGGTCGAACTCAAAATGGAGCGACACCTGCGTGGCCTGGTGTGAGTTTCCAGTGAAGGCAGGGGTGATGCAGCCAAACAATATATTTTTCAGTAAATTTGATGAATATATATTTGATAAATATAGTATTCTTGAACAATATATATTTGTTAGCATGCATTGTACATACAGCATTTACACCTCAGCATTCTGGAACATCTCTGCTAGCTAACACTACATAACAGGCTTTCAGGATGATCAGTGACACCAACCAAACCTGAATTGAGGCTAAAATATAACTTTATATAACGTCAACAATATTTAGGGCATACAATCACAAACAGTTAATGTAAAAAATGAGCAGATATTGGTGGATATTTATTGTAACATTAAAAGGCAATGCTGATAAAAGCTAGGCAGAGATGTTTATATGAATATGAGTTTATATGATCAGAATGTAAAATTTAATAACTCTTCAAAATGCAAACCTCGTCAGAATCGCAATCTTCTTCAGATGAAAAGGTACATTTTCTGGCATTGTTTTATGCCACTGTCCGGAGGGCATGCGCGTGTGTGTGTGTGTGTGTGTGACTCAACGTATGAACTGTTTTATCTGTGAATAGCGGGGGGGCGTGTCCGCTCGCAGCTCATTATCAGATAATGAGCTGCGGTGGAAAATCTGTGCTTCTACCTGATTTTACATGATTTACATTCATTGAAAACATATGTTTTTTAATTTCACTGACTTATTCTAAATCTACACACTTTAAGCTGTCTAAAGATATATTTTCTATTTCCGTGTGTGGCTATTGGCCGAGTTTCAGCGCTATTTGATGACGCGTTTCTAAACAAAATTTACGCAGACAAAGGCGACAGATGGCGCACCCTGACTATTATATTCATTAAAAAAAAATACAACGTTTTGTTTATGTAGTGAGCATACACAAATGAAAGTAGACCCTTTACAGATTTAAATGATGTATTACTTTGACATTTCTGATCAAATATGACCGAGCAGTTTCAGCTCATTTTGCTGGTTAACAAGCTGTCTATCTAAAATTAAAGACTGGCTTTCAATGAACTTCTTGAAGGTAAATTGCAACAAAACTGAGGCTTTGCTGGTTGGCACTAAATCTGTTATGTCTCAACCAAACTGCTTCTCTCTCACCATTGATAATTCCACAATCTGTCCTTCCTCTCAGGTTAAAAGCTTGGGTGTCATCATGGATAGTACACTATCTTTTAAAGCACAAATTAATAATATCACATGGACTGCATACTTTCATTTGCGGAATATTAACCGTCTTCGTCCCTTTTTTTCAAATAATAATACTGCTGTTCTTATTCACGCACTAGTCACTTCACGTATAGATTACTGCAATGCACTTCTCACAGGTATTCTTTCCAAATTGCTAAATAAACTTCAGATGGTTCAGAACTCCGCAGCCCGTGTTCTCTCTAGAACATCTTTTACGGCTCACATCTCCCCGGTTCTTCAGCAATTACACTGGCTTCCAGTAAAGTATAGAGTAGAATTTAAAATCTTGCTACTCACTTATAAGGCACTTCATAATCTTGCACCACAATATCTTACTCAACTTCTTCATGTCTACACTCCTTCACGTGCACTTAGATCTTCATCTTCAATTTCTCTTGTGGCACCTTGGATTCGACTGACTACCATGGGTGCCAGATCTTTTAGTTATGCTGCCCCTGGACTATGGAACCCTCTTCCCTTTGATGTTTGCAATAGCGAGTGCTTGTTGACCTTTAAAAAGCGTCTTAAGACATATCTTTTTATACAGGCCTTTATATAAAATGTTTTATTGAGATTTAAATGAATTTTACATGCATATGTTTCTCTGTTGTGTGTTCTGTTTTATGCAATAACCTGTATATTGTCTGTAAGGTGACCTTGGGTGTTTTGAAAGGCACCATGAAATAAAATGCATTATTATTATTATTATTATTATTATTATTATTATTATTATTATCATCATCATGCAAAAGTTGTTCAATGGTTTTACATCGTTGGGGGTTGAGCTTGTTAAAGTTCTCTTTCAGGAACTCTAAATGCGTCGAAATGATTTGGGAAAGCGCCCAAGTGTTTATGCTCTGAAATAATGTTTGTAATCAGTCAAAAACTGTATGCTGGCCATCACAGATGAGGTGAGATCACAACCAGGTGTAGAAAGCACAATCCAGTGAAGGCAGCAGCAGCTTCTGTTTTTCAAAAAGCGCTCTATGTTTTTGGGTTGTCTGTGATATTGTTTGTTAAAAACAAATCAACATCTTGTGTGTTGCTTGTTTGGGAGCGGAGCATGCGTAGTCGGTTTTCGAGGAAACCACCTGTGTTCACTGAGCTTGCATGTCTTTTCGTTCGCTTCGCACCTGCTGGACACTCTTCAAGGAGGGTGCCCTAGCTCTATCTCTCTCCCGGAATCGCCTCCTTACTTAAGACCCCAGCATTACCCACAAAGCCTCTAAGCAATACATCAGAGCTCCTGGGTAAAGCCTATGCTTCAGCATGTCAAGCCGCTGCTTCCCTGCACACCATCGTGGTTTTGCGGGCATATCAAGCTGACTTGCTGCATGAGTTGGCTGTGGAAGGTGCCTTGGACAGCCGTTTTGATGAGCTTCGCCCGATGGAGGATCTAACTCTTAGAGCCACTAAGGAGAACGCTTTCATTAAAATGTGGACTTTGCAACCAAGGGAGAAAACACGCTGGATGTTGCTTACACAAACATCCGGGGTGCATACCGGGTGAAGCCTCGCCCCCACCTTGGGTACTCAGACCACATCTCTGTAATGTTGATCCCAGCATACAGACCACTCAGCAGGCGTTCAAGACCAGCTCAAAAGCAATTGAGAACCTGGCCAGCAGGATCCATGTCTGCTCTCCAGGACTGCTTTAAATGCGCTGACTGGGACATGTTCAGGGAAGCTGCAACCAATGGCGATTTCATCAACTTGGAGGAATACACGTCAACAGTGACCAGCTACATCGGCAAGTGCATTGATGACGTTACCATCTTCAAGACCATCACTACACGCTCCAACCAGAAACCATGGATGACCACCAAGGTGCGTGCGCTGCTAAAAACAATAGACTCTGTGTTCAGAGCAGGAAACAAGACGGCCTTGAAAACAGCAAGGGCCAAACTGTCCCGTGCCATCAGAGAGGCGAAGCGCGCACACGCCAAGAGAATCCACGGCCACTTCTGGGACAGTGGAGACACCCGCATGTGGCAGGGCATCGAGGCGATCACGAATTACAAGATAACATGCACCTCCATCCCAGATGTGCTAAACTACTTCTACTTCGAGGTGCAGAACAACATGGTGGCGAGGAAGACCATACCTTCTCCCAGTGACCAGGTGCTCTGTCTAACCACAGCTGAAGTGAGGAAAACTCTATGCAGAGTTAACCCACGGATGTCTGCTGGACCAGACAACATTCCTGGCAGAGTGCTCAGGGAATGTGCACAACAGCTAGCAGATGTCCTCACTGACATCTTCAACATCTCCCTGAGCAGCGCCATTGTTCCTATGTCCCTCAAGACAACGACCATTATTCCCGTGCCAAAGAAGTCTACTGTCTCCTGCCTCAATGACTATCGTCCCGTTGCACTCACACCCATTGTGATGAAGTGCGTCAAGATGCTCATCATGAGGCACATCAAGACTCAGCTTCCACTCGCACTGAACCCGATGCAGTTCGCATATCGTCCAAACCGTTTCATGAACGATGCTATCTCCTCAACCCTTCATCTGGCCCTCAACCACCTAGACAACAAGGACTCTTATGTAAGGATGCTGGTCATAGACTTCAGTTCAGCATTCAACACAATCATTCCCCAGCACTTGATCGAGAAGTTGAGCCTACAGGGCCTGAACACCTCCCTCTGTAACTGGATGCTGGACTTCCTGACTGGGAGACCTCAGTCAGTCCGGATCAGAAACAGCATCTCCAGCACCACCAGACTGAACTGTCCCTCAGGGCTGTGTGCTCAGTCCACTGCGGTTCACTCTGCTGACTCACAACTGTGTAGAAATCATATCATCAAGTTCACCGATGACACGACCGTGGTGAGTCTCATCAAAAAGAACGACGAGTCAGCATACAGAGAGGAGGTGCAATAGTTAACAGCCTGGTGTGGAGCAAACAACCTGTCTTTGAACATGGACAAAACCAAAAAGATGGTTGTGGACATCAGGAGAGCACAGAGCAAACAATCTCCACAGATTATTGATGGATCGTCAGTGGAGATCGTCAAGAGCACCAAATTCCTTGGTGGTCACTTGGCGGGTAAGCCCAGCAGCATATTTAATTCCTGAGAAGGCTGAGGAAAGCTTATCTGCCTCGCCCCATCCTGACCATGTTGTACAGAGGGACCATTGAGAGCATCCTGAGCAGCTGCATCACTGCCTGGTTTGGGCCGTTTTCTTGGATCGCAAGACCCTACAGAGGATAGTGAGGACAGCTGAGAAGATCATTGGAGTCTCTCCCCCTCTATCATAGACATTTACACTACACACTGCATCCGCAAAGCACACTGCATTGTGGACGACCACACACACACCTGTCACACACACTTTTCACACTCCTACTATCAGAAAAACGGTTACGAAGCATTCGGGCCGTCACAACAAGACTGTGCAACAGTTTCTTTCCACAAGCCATCAGGCTTCTCAACACACAGAACTGAAACAGAACTTGCACACACTCACTCACTCACACACACTCACTCAAATGTGTGTTACCAAACTGTACAACCTGGACTAAACACAATCATCACTCATCCCGATCCACTCCACCACCATTTATCTATTTATTATTAATTATACCCGCACCTTGTATTACAGTAGAATGTTTACATGCTGTCTTTGCACCTCAGTATTCAGTGGATTGTTTACATGCTGTCTCTGCACCTCCTTGCTGCTGTTTTTTTGCACTACATTGTTCTGTTCTGTTTGTAGTTTCTCCTGGGTATAGTTTTTACATTTCTCCTTATACAGTACTGTATAATCAAGTATACAGTATGTTTACTAGTCGGCGCTATACTTGTTTTTTTGTCTTGTCTTGTGTTGTCTGTCTGTACTGTTTTTTTTTTTTTGGCACTGCTTGCACCAGGTTGCACTCGATGCACTTTATGTTTGTGTTGTAGCTCTATGCTGTTGTGGATTAGTGTAGCACCACATTTCGTTTTTAATGTGTACTGTGTACCACTGTATATAGTAAAAATGACAATAAAAGCCTCTTGACCTTGAAAACTGTTTACAGGCCGTTTTTTGCACATCTGTTCACTCTATCTCTGTTGCTGCTGTATGTTTCATTGCACAATATTGTTTAAATTTTTCTGCTACTGTGCACCTTATTATTTTGTTAGGACAGGTTTACTGGAGGAGCCATTTTGTATTTTGTATATTGTGTATTGTCCCGCACTGTCCTGTGTTGTCTTTTTGCACTGTTTGCACCAGTTGCGCACATGCACTTTATGTGGCGAGGATCATTCTACTAGTTCTTGGCCCTTTGTTTTTTTCCTTCTGTTTCTGTGTTGTTGTTTTATGTTGCTGTATGTAGCACCTGGGTTCTGGAGAAACCTTGTTTCATTTCACTATGTACTGCATCAGCTATATATGGTTAAAATGACAATAAAAACTTCTTTACTTGACTTGCTAGGGCCATTGGCCTGTCAATGGCTGCCCTGGTGTCTACAGAAAGGCACACACTTTCAGATATGTCTAATAGAGACTGGGCCGTACTGCTGGATGCCCCGCTAAGCCCTTCTGGCCTTTTCTGTGATTTCGTAAGCTTGGTGGTCAAGAGGTTTCAGAAAAATAAGAAACAAGTGGCGGCATTCCAGCGTTACCTCCAACGCTGCTGAAAGGGGGCTGCCCCAACCACAGCCCTTTATCTCCCATTGGTAGGTGTAGAAACGCAGCGTCTCGACTCGCTCTTCCTCTGTGAGGGATCCTGCGTGGCACTCGGCATCAAAGCCTCATGAAGGGACAGATCTGAGGACTGTCATCTTCAACAGGAAGGCTTCGACAATAGCTCTTGACACAGGACCGCTCTATGTGGTGCCAGCCCTGTCCCGACCTCCTAAGGGACCTGGTCTGATATCCCTGCTGCCTTCGGTGCTTCAGGGCACGGCCAGCTTCAGCAACCTCTCTCCTTGGTCTCCACCCGGCATCGTTGTGGTCCTGGAGATCTCGCCACGCCTAGAGCGTCTCAGGACACTGCCTTGGATCTGGGCATACCAAAGGTCAGTTTCGAGAGACTGTTACCTCTAAAACACTTTCTGGCAGCCTGGAAAGTTTTTTCAGATGTGTCTCGGTGGGTCCAGGGTACTGTAGAGTGAGGCTACTCGATTCAGTTTGGGTCTCTTCTGCCCCGTTTTCATGGGGTTCTTCTTCGAAGGGGGCCATCGAGGTGGTCCCTCCATCAGAGCAAGAGTCTGGGTTCTACAGCCAGAACTTCATAGTTCCCAAGATGGACAGTGGGTTGCTTCTTATCTTAGATCTAGGTCAGCTTAACCGCTCTCTCATAAGATTTATGTTCAAGATGCTGATCATCAAGCAGGTCGTGCTTTAAATCAGATCCGAGCACTGGTTTGTCACGGGAGGTTCCTGAAGTTTGCTTTTGGGGCTGAAGCTTACCAATATCGGGTTCTTTTGTTTGGCCTTGCCCTTTCACCCCAAACATTCACAAAATGTGTGGATGGTGCTCGGGTTTCCCATCCACATACTCAACTACATCAGTGATTGGTTGATGCTAGCTCAGTCAGAGCAGTTGGCAGTCCAGCATCGAGATGTCGCTCTCGCCCACATAAGGGCATTGGGGTCTAGGCTGAATGCTGGGAAGAGTGTGTTTTCTCCATTACAAAGAACCACATATCTCAGTGTCATATGGGATTCGACTACTTTGTGTTCTTAGCTTTTCCCTGTCTGCATTGTGGCCATCCTTTTAGCCGTCAGCCTCTGTCAAGCAGTTACAGTGTGATTCCACTTGGCCTGCTGAACATGAGACCCCTTCATTGGTGGCTCAGGAACCATGGATTCTCACGGAGGGGCAACCCCATCTGAACCATCAAGATCTCGCGGCGATGCCTACGTGGTTTAAATTTTTGGGAGATCCCTGGTTTCTATCTCTGAGCCCTGTGCTGCGAGTCCCTGTTTGTCGCTTAATGCTAATGTTAACACTGGCACATCAATTGCCTAGAGATGCAGCTCAACACCCGGGGAATAGCGGCTCCACCCCGATGTGGTGGAGCAGGTTTGAGAAAATTTTGTAAGAACCCAGGTGGATTTTTTCTTCTCTTAAGGGACATTGCACTGTCCCCTCTGGGTATCCGTTACTCCTCCAGCCCCGCTGGCTTAGGCATGACTGAAGCTGCATCTGTACGCTTTTTCCCCTGTCGCGCTGCTTCCAGGAGTTCTGTAGAGAGTTTGCTGGGACAGAGTCAGTCTCCTTCTGGGTGCTCTAAGGTGGCTAAGCAAACCATAGTTCGTGGACCTGATAGCTCTCCATGAGCACCCTCTAAGGGAGATTTTTCTGAAGAGGGATCTCCTTTCCCAGTTCAGGGGTGCCATATTTAACCCAGACCCAGAGCTGTGGAGGCTGTGGCTGTGGTCCTTAGAGAATGACCAATCAGCTGCTCGCCTGCTATTGCCCTCCTAAGAGAGGCCTCCCTGCTAATAAGCAGACTCTGACCACTCCCTTTGAGGTCATTGCTCACTCCACCCAGAGTGTGGCTGCCTCAAAATCTTGGTCCTCTGAAGTTCTGCTCCAAGACAAATGTGATGCTGCCTTCACTTATATGTGCTTTATACTCCTGGTCATGACGGCACCTCATCGGTGATGTCCAGCATCACATTTTTGACTGATTACACACATGATTTCAAAGCATAAACATTCAGGCACGTTCCCAAACCGGTTTGACGCAGCATCTCGTTCCCTCAGGGAACTAGGATTACATACATAACCTAGAGACATTCTTCCTGATTGCTCATCATCTTCCAGTGATGTTTTTCCACTCTTAAATTGCACATGCCACTCAAAACACCTCAAACGACTCATTGCAGCATCGCCATATACTTGCAAGAATCATGTCAAACATTTTCGTGGCAGATTTGTTGATGTACATTTGATGTACATGTGAGGATGTTTCTCAGGCAGTCTCCCCAGGAAGTAAAACTTCTTCTATGTTGTATCTAATGGTTGTTTTGTGTGTCATGGACAGGAAGGATCCTTGACAATATGGTCAGCCTGCAAACTTCTATCTGCTAGCTCTCTGTACCTTGCAGCTTGCAGATTTAAAGCAGTGTGTGATTCATATTGGTGTTGCTGACGTTTAGGTTATTAGACTGTTGATGTTTTATAATAATGATCTATAATTGAAAAAAAATAGAATGTAGAAATGATTTACATGAGTTACCGTCAGTGTTATTTTAACATCATTAGATTCAAATTTGTCTTAATTTTTTATTTGCGCATGAGATTAAACACAGCCATCGGAAAGTTTTTTTTAGATCTTTATCGATTTTGGGGACAACCACAATCAGCTTCTAGCTAAAGAAGTGGTGGTGGGGTGGGGGATGTTTGTCCTTTCTTACTCAAAGAGGAAATGTTTTCTCATCTTTAAACCTCCCAACTACCTCCAACCACACCCTCTCTCTCCTCTTCTGATTGGCTATTACCCCAGTGTGGAGATCATATCTACGTTATTATTGTATATTTAAAGGATAACACATTTTAACGATCATCATCTTCATCAGCAGCAGCCATGTTCTGCCGTTCTCTTCTGCTGGTTCTTCTGGGGCTCTTCTGCCTTCAGTCCTTCACCATGGCACTGAGTATGATTTATTTGTGTATTTTAAATATAGTGATTAACCTTTTATCATAACTAAATTCTAAATATATGTGTGTTTGTGTGTTCACTGTAAACCGGGAGTCTGATTTTATATTAATGTACATATTTATAATTTTTTGGCTTTTCAAAAAATGAAAACTATCTCATTTTGAACCCAAGCATCATTTCAGATGTTCAGTGAAAATCAGCGTTTTTCCAACATAGTGCTGAGATGGACTACATAAACACACTATTTGTATTTGTACATAAACACACTCTATTTGTATTTATTTATTTATATTTTATATTGGTTTTTTTTTTTTTGCTGAATAATTTTTACAAAAAAAAAATACAAAAATAATAACATTCAAACAAAATTCTGATAAAAATACGGATGTAATCATTATTACATATTATTATAGTTTGAAGTTATATTTATAGAATTTGGAATTATACAGTCATATAATTAAAAAAATATATAGATATTTAAATAATTGTAAACATTAATGTATATTGAGACAGACATATATATTCAGGTAGAGAGTAGAACGCATAAAGATCATAATTCTTTACAGAATCTTACTCGTAATGTAAAAATTTTCCCCATATATATTAATATAAAATACGTTAATGCATTCCATGGCAAAAAAAAAATACTCAAAAGCTTTTATATGTAACATTTATTAAAAGACAATAACTTATAAATTGTTATGAAGCAGAAAACATCATATTTTCTTCTATCGTGGAACGAACCAACCTCAAACATTGTTGAGAATACGTAACCATTACGTAGATATTCTTGTCACACAATTTAAAGCATCTATCTACTAAATCTTGCACTTGCTCTTGAGGATTGTGTAAATCGTTGATGTAGATTGATCGTATGTGCGTGCTAGATCAGCCACGCTCACCCTCATGCCTTCGTTCTCGCTTTTCAATGATTTTATGTTTCACTTCTATGGTTATTTTTATTCTCTTATGGCTGTCTTCTTGTGGATTTTTCTTCGGGGACATTTTTGAAAGGGTTATTAAACTTCACAATAAAAATCACAAATAATGACTGAACACAAGTTTGGAAAAATGTATGATCACAAGCGACACAGACATGTTAGCTGAAAAGTGCTAAACACAGACTGATGTAGCACGGGGGGGTTTGGAAAGTCGAGTACAAGCGAGTAATATGAAGAGAGGAGACGTCCCCTTTCCACGTTACTCTTTATGTGAAATGTCACTCATTAAGGGAGCCATTTTGTTTTACAATTTATTTTGCATGACGTGAATTACTCGTTAAGAGAGGTGCTCGTTATGCGAACATCAACTGTAAATATATATTGCAATACAGTACACACAGTACAGTGCAAAAGTCAATTAGATTGTTTTTGCAATAGATACAGGAAATGTGTATAAAGAATTACAAAAGAAAGAAATCTGGAAAAAAAGATCACGCTGATGTAGATAATTAAAAAAGGCCTCATGACTTTAATATAACTTCGGTCTTTATTCTGAAATAAATGAGTAGATAATGAAATATTTTGTTACAGATGCAAATGCACCAGTTAAGTGCTGTTTTAAATTTCATCAAACCCCGGTGCCTGCAGCGATCATCGTTACTGCTGAAAAAACGAGATTCGACTGCACACTTCCTGGAGTCATGTACGATTTGAACCTGCTGCTTTTTTTTTTTTATATTTTAAATCAGCTGATTCACAGATAACAGCTCTGATCTTTATCTTCTTTCCCCTACAGTCTTACAACAAAAAACGGAAGGGAGATTTGTGCAGAGTCTGAGGTGGACTGGGTGAAGCAGATCATCAAAATTAAAACAGAAGCTTTGTCTCAAGCATCAGATTCTAATTAGATTAAAATGCTGTTTAAAGCAAATTGATGTCTTGCCTAACAGGAAAAGCTTTTTATATATCAGACCTGCACCTGTAACTGCACTGATTATTATTTTCTATGCAAATTAAAGTACATTTATAGCTCACAGACTCTTGGTTTGCTTCTCTGAATAATGTATTTTTAGAAAACTAATAAAAGAAGGCTACAAAGTTTTTTTTCTTTCTACAATGGAATGATCTAAATGTAATGATTATGGATTAAAAAGGAAAAAATATCTAGAGAGAGTGTGGATGTGTTCAGTATCAGGAATCAGAGGAGATGGTGGTGAATGTATATTAATACATGGATTTAGTATCACACAGAGAGAAGAAGCATCAGAGAAACAGGAACTGAAGCATTTCAAACAGTTTTCATGAACATTAGAAGAAATCTGAAATAAATATTTTTTAAATCTTTGCCCACAATCAGGTTAAAACTGCGACATCATCTACCCACAATGTAGACATCTGTGATCTATTCCAAATGATCTAATCATCTCAACATGTACTCTAAATACACTAAATATACAGAAAAACATTTTTGTTGATCATTTATTGCAACAATAATAATATTAGTGAAGTATCTGATGTGGATAAATGTTTACATTCTGATGAATGTTTAAGTGAAACTTGTTCTCTGAGTAGCTCAATGTCGGCTACAGAGGTGTGTAGAGCAGCCAAAAATTGTACTCAAGAAAAAGTACTGTTACTTCAGAATAATATGACTCAAGTAAAAGTAAAAAGTAGACATCCGAATCATTACTTGAAAAAGAGTAAAAAAGTACTTGGTGAAAAAACTACAAGTACTGATTTACTGTTGAGTAACGTCTGATTTATTTTTTAACACAACACAACAAATCAGACAGACAAAAATACAAAATAATCTTTAGGCAAATTATGGCTTATAAAATCAATAAAATAAAATTAATGAATTACAAAATATCTTAAATTTAAATAATTCAGGTAAATTTAAGTACCTAATAAATAAAAAAAATAAAATTATAATAAATAAAAAATAAATACGCACAAGTTACACACA
>MU551531.1:747556-895595 GCA_024362625.1 Silurus asotus
TGTGTGTGTGTGTGTGTGTGTGTGTGTGTGTGTGTGTGTGTGTGTGTCTCCAGAGACAGAAAAACAGAGGGAAACACACACACATTTCATACCAGGCATGCTGAACACCTCATAATGTAGCTGCTCTCTCACACTTTCACTAAGGTTGACATGCTTCCAATATGAGGCCAGGGGTGTGGGTTTTCCTCCTTGTTTGTGTCTGCATTGCCGACGGTTGATTCTGACAAGTTTGTGTTGCTAACTATCCCATCCCACCGCTGAGATCGATTATGGTAACGTGACGAGCTGCACAACTACTTTTGATTGGTGAAACACAGTCACATGGTAGAGCCTTAGTGGACGTTTCTCTCTCTGTCAAAATAAAAGATTAAAATTGATGTGTAGAATACCAAAGAGGTAAAAAGAAAAGTAACGAGTTCATTGTAGCCTAATGTAGCGAAGTAAGAGTACAGTTTCTTCTTCAAAAATCTACCCAAGTAAAAGTAAAAAGGAAAGTGATTTAAAACTACTCCTAGAAGTATATTTTTTTCTAAAACTTACTCAAGTAAATGTAACGAAGTAAATGTAACTCGTTACTACCCACCTCTGGTCGGCTACCAGGTCCTGACTAGATGTCAACTTCAAATTTAACAATGTGTGTAGGAAATATTACTGGATTTTAAAGGTTCAAATTCCTCCGATGGGACAAAACAGTTCACACACCCTTGTTTGAGGCGTCTACCTCCACAATAAACTGGCAAGTTGGGGCTGGCAAGGTAATGATAAAATCAGACATGACCTTGATCTCTTGTCTCTGTAATGCCTGTTTGGCATCTGAGGCCCAGGAGAATGACCGGCAGGTAGATGCAAGTCTGAGTAGGGGAGCAGCAATGTAACTAAAACCCTGTATGAATTCATGGTAGAAATGGCAGTGCCAAGGAATCTTTGGACCTGTTTCATCATTTTTTCATTTGGCAGTTCTTCATCCATGATTTTAGTATCTGCCCAGGAGTCAACAAAGACCACCAACTTGTGTTTCTGGCCCTGGACATCGACCAGTACCTTAAGCAAAGACTTGGGGAGGATTGTAACCCTATGTCTAGGGCTGGCCCCTTTTTTAATGCCAAGCTCTGCTTTTTGCTGGACATGTGGCTCCCATATGTACTGCCTCACCACAATAGAGACAAAGTCCCATAGAGCACCGCTGTTGGCAGGGACTGGCTGGCTGAAGAAGGAAATCGAAACAAGGTGGACCAAGGACAGTCCTGCCAGGATCATTAGTAGTTTCTGTCAAAACGACACTCTCTCATGTGCCAATCAGTTCAGGTGTCTAGACTGATCAGAGAGTCCAGATCCAGTAGAAGCTCCTGGGCAGTGTGTTCGTTCTTGACGGGAGTGTCAAGTAGTATGAGACCCCAGACTAAAGCATTGTAGAGTGCTATGGAATCCTATCCGCTATATGCAAGACATGTTCAAAAAATACACACACAAAAAAAGACTTGTTGTAAACGTTGTAAACAAAAGCAATTGATTCCTCAGTCCACACAAAAAAAGACAAGCTAATAAAACCCAATTTATACAATTTAAACAACTATGTTACAATATGGATGTGACTGATGTTTTCACTGACTGAGGGAACTGACATTTGTAGGGCATCTATGGTTACTTTTATTTGCCAGGTATTCAAGAGAAATAAAAATTCACAAATTTCGTTAAGATCACTCCACCAGAATGGTCACCACTGCTACACTTATGATGTGTAGTTTAAAAATATTTCTAAGCTAAGAAATATGTTGTCCATATCGGATGCAGAGAAGCTCGTTCATGCGTTCATGACCTCCAGATTAGACTACTGTAATGCGTTACTAGGTGGATGTCCTGCGTCATTAATAAACAAGCTTCAGTTAGTCCAGAATGCAGCAGCCAGAGTTCTTACAAAGTCAAGAAAATATGATCACATAACCCCGATCTTATCGTCCCTACACTGGCTTCCTGTTAAGTTTCGAATAGACTACAAATTATTACTTCTCACATATAAAGCACTAAATGGTTTGGCTCCCATTTATCTATCCAGTCTTTTAACACGCTACAATCCGCCACGCTCCCTGAGATCTCAAAACTCTGGGCTTCTAGTAGTTCGTAGAATAACAAAGTCCACTAAAGGTGGTAGAGCATTTTCACATTTAGCTCCTAAACTCTGGAATAGTCTTCCTGACGGTGTTCGGGGTTCAGACACACTCACCCAGTTTAAGTGTAGATTAAAAACATATCTTTTTAGCAAAGCCTACACATAACACACATCACATCATAACCTTGTGCTCCAGAACATCTGATCACATGCACATTATCAACTTGTGCTGTTAATATCATGAACAGCAGCTACGCTAATTCCTCTCCACTGCTTCTCTTTCTCTCCCCATCCCGAGACACCCTGAGGTGGCCAGCTCCAGTCACCTCCCCCTCTTGGTGATTACGGACCTTTGAAGAAATAGATGCCGAACTCGCAAACATCCCGAACCATCTAGAGACGTACCAGTGTCAATTGGATCCCGCTACATGTGTGGAGTTTTGACATTGGACCTCCTGGAGTGTTAAGGCTCTGGCATGGAGAAGCTGATGCTGGATCTGTGGTGATCAAAAATGCTGAGCTCATAAAACTAGGAGCTATTAACCATAAAGACTGTTTAAGACTGCAGAAAGAACATCACTTATAATCTTATACTCCAGTACTCATGTTAGTTCTCACTGTCCAGTGTTCTGTATTGTTGGAAAAATTTATGATCAAACTCTTGATGTCACCCAGATGAGGATGGGTTCCCCTTTTGAGTCTGGTTCCTCTCAAGGTTTCTTCCTCATAACATCTAAGGGAGTTTTTCCTTGCCACAGTCGCCACGGCTTGCTCATCAGGGACAAATTCGCACCATTCACCATCACTGTTGATTTGTGTAAAGCTGCTTTGAGACAATGTCTGTTGTGAAAAGCGCTATACAAATAAACTTGACTTGACTTGACTTGACAAGTCCCCACTGTTGCCATGTCTACTTGTGCGGCCCAATGTGTGCTAGAGAACTTTGATGCTGTTACTCTGGTGGACCTCAGGAAAGCTGTCCACGAGTTGAAGCCCACCACCTGCCCTCTAGACGCTGTTCCTGCTAGGATTTTGAAGGAGGCTGTTGACATTATAGGTCCCATTCTTGTCTTCTTCATAAACAGCTGCTTTAGCGTGGATACTGTTCTCGCTGCTTTCAAACACGCTATTGTTAGACCGCTGCTCAAGAAACCCAACCTTGATCCCTCCATACTATCTAACTACCGCCCTATATCTAACCTGTCATTTTTGTCTAAGTTGATGGAGAAGCTTGTTTTCACCCAGCTTTAGTCTTAACTTCAACTGCACGCCATAGGTGACAGATTTCAGTCCGGTTTCAGGTCGAGACATAGCACTAAATCAGCATTATTGGGGGTCCATAATGATATTCTTGGAGCCTTGGATGGTAAAAGCTCTGTGGTTTTGGTGTTACTGGACCTTACCGCTGCATTTGACACAGTGGATCACGCCATCCTCATCTCTCGTCTTCAACATGTTGTTGGTCTGCAGGATGCAGTACTAAATTGGTTCTCTTCATACCTCACTAACAGAACTTTTTCAGTAATGCTGGATAAACATTCTTCCTCGGTTGCTCCTCTGTCATCTGGTGTGCCCCAAGGATCTATTCTTGGTCCTATTCTGTTCTCACTCTACATGCTGCCACTTGGTCAACTCATCTCCACTCATAATGTTCAATTTCATTTCTATGCTGACGACCTCCAGATCTATTTTCCTGTGATTCAGAGTAATCATTCTGCATTGGACCCTCTCCATAGATGCCTTCAGGATGTTAAACAGTCGCTTTCCCAGAACTTCCTTTATCCAAATAAAGAAAAGACTGAGTAGAATCTTTTGTTTAGCTTGGACTTACCCAGCAGTTCTCTGAGTTATGGTCCTCTTACACCTCAGTTTGCACCTACCGTGCGTAACCTGGGTGTTATTTTTGACCAAAGTATGCCTTTCGATAAGCAGATCAGTGCAGTAGTGAAGGCGAGCTTTTATCAGCTAAGGCTCCTCAGCAAGGTCAAAGCATTCTTATCCAAAGCTGACCTTAAAAAAGCTATACATGCCTTCATCATGTAGTGGGGCAGTCCTCGTAGGCGTGACTGTCGCCTGAATGACTGGTGTGACAGCCTATTGGCTGCCATTCCAGGCATATTTAAAGACGCCGGGTATGTCACCTGAGTGTGCATGATTCAAACATTGTCGTTTGTGGGCGGGTGCATGTGGCTTTGCGGGAGGTATGTACCTAGCTGTTTGGCTAATGCTGCTGCTACTAGTGTTTATGCACTATTAAGTGTGTCCATTGGTTTGTAGCCAGGTTGTGTTTAGGGTTTGGTGTGACGTTGCTGTTGGGTACAGGCTGTCTTTCACTCCAGGTATGTTAGTTCTAGTGGATTAATGTGTGTTGCAGTGGGACTCGTAACTTATGCTTCGATTATATTGCAGTCTGTGTATCCGCTGATGGAACACCCGCATATTTGCAGCTCATTGCTGTTTGGATAAACCTGCGAGTAACTGAACCTGTTTAACAATCTAATTCTGAGTATGTATATCTAGTCCCTTGAGCATTATTTGGATTGGTGTCTCTGACTGATTTGTCTTTATTTTTGTCTATTTTAGTGGGGGTAATTGTTCGCGAGCGATGCCAACCTAGCAGAGCTCCTGTCTCTCTAAACCTGTGTGGCCAGTAAATGATCCAGATTTGTCATTCATGGTTTGAACTTGATCCATCGAAGTTGTTTCACTGTATGTGTGTTTGATTGTTTTTATACTCTTGTTTGTGTTTTTGTTTATTTCAGGAGCTGAAGGCCTCCAGTGAGGGAAGCTAGCTGTTTTGACCTTTGTGGTGGTGGTGCTTCTCTCACAGAGTGTTTTGCCGTGTCCATTGTATCTCCCTCACTTAGTGTGTGTGTTTGTGGGTGTTTGTGCGGAGCATACTTGGGTGAGTGGGGTGTCTTAAGATACTCACTGTGCAGCTAGCCACCCTACTGGTAAGCCTCAGCCTGAAAGTATTTTATTTATTTTTGTTATTCCTGCCTGGTCAACAGTTATTTTATATTTTAGCTAATTCTTAATTGAGAAAGACAATTTTGTATTTATATTCACATCTACTGTGTTTAGTGGAAACGAACCTGTGTTCTTTATTTTGAGTTTAAATTTCCCCGTTTATAGAAACTGGGTGGCGTAGTCTGCTTTCCGTTTACGTTGTATATTAGTGTCGACTTTTACCAACCACCTCCCGCCACAATCAGCTTGAGGATTGACTATTGTAATGCCCTTTACACTGGACTTAACCAATCACTTTTAAATCGGCTCCAAATGGTGCTCCCACATCACCCCTGTCCTCCGCTCGCTTCTTTGGCTTCCGGTGTGGTTTAGAATGGAGTATAAGGTCCTGCTGTTTGTGTTCAAGGCAATCAATGATCTGGCCCCGCCGTACCTCGCCGAATTATTAAAGGTCTACCAACCAGCCAGAATTTTCCGCTCCTCAGGACTCTCTGGTTGTTCCAAAATGCAAGTATAAAAAGTTTGGAGGCCGGTCATTTGCTGTCCAGGGACCAACGCTGTGGAATGCACTTCCAGCACACATACGATGCGTCACTGAGCTAAGTATTTTTAAATCACAGTTAAAAACTCATTTATTCAGACAAGCTTTTAACACGTAGCCCTGAATCAACTGCTATTTTACGTTCATTGTGCCTTATTTTTAATTTTTTATATTCTTAAGTATTTATTTATTTTTTATAATATTACTTTTAGTAAAATTTTTTATTTTATTTTTAAATTGTACTTTTTGCTTTACTGGAAAGCGCTTTGTGCTCCTGTTGGTGGTTACAATGCGCTTTATAAATAAAGATTGATTGATTGATTGATTGATAGCTAAGTATCATCAGCATAACAATGGAAGCTAATTTCATGCCTTCTAATAATATTTCCTAACAGAAGCATGTATATTGTGAAGAGCAGGGGTCCTAGAACTGAACCTTGCCGCACGGCATAATTTACTTGCATTAGCCTGGATAGCTCTCCATTTAAATCTACGAAATGGTAATGATCGGACAGGTAGGATTTAAACCAGCTTAATGCCTGTCCCTGAATGCCGATGTAATTTTGTAAGCGATCTAGGAGGAGATCATGGTCTATAGTGTCGAATGCAGCCCTAAGATCAAGTAAAACCAACAGCGAGATGAAGCCTTGGTCTGAAGCTAAAAACAGGTCATTAGTGATTTTAACTAGAGCAGGTCCTGTGCTATGATGGGGCCTAAAACCTGACTGAAATTCTTCAAAGATATTGTTCTCTTGTAAGTAGGAACATAACTGGGCAGCGACAATCTTTTCTAAAATCTTAGAAATAAATGGGAGATTTTAAATTGGTCTGTAATTCGATTGCGTGTTTGGATTCAGATTAGGTTTTTTAATGAGGGGCTTCATAACTGCTAACTTGGGGGATTTAGGGACGTGACCTAACGATAGTAAATAGTTAATAATATTCAGAAGAGGTTCACCAGTTGTATATAACACTGCCTTCAGTAATTTAGTAGGAATTGGATCTAACTGACATGTTGTTGATTTAGCTTTGGCAATAACATTATACAGCTTTTCCTGTCCTATACATGTAAAACAGTGGAGTTGTGGAGTTGAAGGTAACACTGTCTCAGGAGATGGTGTAGGAGATGGCACAATTGTTTTTTTAATGTTATCTATTTTTTAAGTGAAGAAATTCATAAAGTCCTGACTACCAAACTGTGATGGAACACAATTTTCAGAGCCCTAATTTGTAGTTAGTTTAGCTACTGTACTGAAAAGGAACCTGGTATTGTTTTGGTTGTTTTCTATGAGTTTGCTCAGGTGTTCGGCTCCAGCAGCTTTTAACGCCTGTCTGTGTACTGACTTTATACGCAATTCTAAATACCTCTAATTTAGTTTTCCTTCATTTTCTCTCCAGATTACGTGCTGTTCTCTTGAGGGCATGCGTATGACTTTTATACCAAGGTGCAGGTGCTTGTTCTCTAACCTTTTTTAACTGGATGGGGCAACGGTGTCTAATGTGCTAGTGAGGATAAGGTCTATGTTGTTAGTTATTTCATCAAGATTATTATCAGTTATGGGTTTAGTGAGAAATTGAGATAAATCAGGCAGGTTATTTATGAATCTGCCCTTAGTGGTTGGAACAATAGTCCTACCAGGTTGATAATGTGGTGCAACACGGCTAATCTGCTCTACCGGTAGTGTGTACAGTATGAGGTAATGGTCTGTGATGTCATCACTCTGAGGTAAGATATCTTTATCAGTGACGGCTGCTCCGTGGGATATTATTAAGTCTATTGCAGGGGTGTCCAAAGTTTTTTTGGTGAGGGCCAAATACAGAAAAAATAAGCAAAGGCCCGGGCCACACACACGAGGTGAAATATTGACACATGCTTACTGTGTGTATTTCTAACTCACATATAATGTGAAGAACATTGCTCTCAGTGGGAGCAGTGATGCTGTCCTTTGGATTGAAGGATGGCTGGGATGTCAGGAGAAAGTTTGGTGGTTAAGACACGAAGGACTTCACAGAGATGGCTATCAGTCATTCTGGATATCAGTCTGCTTTTGTTCTGATTTAACAGAGAAAATGTTTGTTCACATATGTATGTTTGCCTTTGGAAAAGCAGACTTGATTTCAGACAGCGCAGGGAAGTGTGCAGCATTAAAGCTTCGTAGTTGTGTCTCAAACAGGCGGAGCTTAACACAGAAGGCTTTCATGTGTGCATACAGGTGTGACACCAGCTGTTCTTTGCCTTGTAGGTTCTTGTTCAGTGTATTCAGATTATAAGTGAGATCAACTAAAAATGCCAGGTCTGCCAGCCACAGAGGGTCACTCAGTTTATGAAGAGGTCAGCCCTTCTCTTTCAAAAACTTGTCGATTTCTGATCTCAGCGAATAAAACCGCTGCAGAAAAGAGCCGTGGCTGAGCCAGCGCACATCAGAGTGGTAGAGTACATCCCCGTATTCAGCATCCACGTCAGATAAAAAAGCTTGAAATTCCCTGTGGTACAGTCCTCTAGCTCGAATTATGTTGACAGTTTTTACAACAGTGTTCATCACATCGCCCAGCTGGACAGTCTTGGCACACAGTGCTTCTTGGTGGATTATACAGTGCATCCTAACAGCCTCACCTCCGCTCTCTTTTACCTTGACGCACACCAGGGATGCCATTCCTTTGCGCTCACCCATCATGGCCGGAGCTTCATCCGTTGTTACTCCACAGAGCTTGTCCCATTTAAGCCCCATCTTTTAAATTTAAACATTAGATCACTTGCCCACAAAGCACTGATTATAAATAGGATGATCACAGATAATAATCTCGATGCACTCTGAGTCGACACCGCCAGGATATGTTCGGGGGAGGGGGGGGATGAGGGGGTGTAGCAACCATTTATCGTGCATCTCTTAATGTTAGTCAGAGATTAGGATTCAGCTTCACCATTAGGTTCAACCCTGGAATTTACCTGGGACGAGTGCTCGTCCGCCCGGGATGTTTCCAGCGCCGCTTTCCGCTCTCGCAGCCGGGCATGCTTTACATGCAGCTTGCGAATCTGTTTCTCCAAAGCCTCCATCTCCAAAGCAAAATCGAACGAGTCCTCACCTGCAAATCGAACGAGTCCTCACCTGTGCTCAAAGTCAGACACACAGCCGGCATAGTGCTCATAATCACAAACAGAGTTAAGATACACAAATATGATAAAGTGAGAGACAATGAATATAGTGGTAGTCGAGTTTAACTGACTACAGGCATAAGTCAGGAAGACAAAACAATTTAGGATTATTAAAAGAGAAAAACACAAACAAACAAATATAAACACGGAACTCACGGCAAACAAGTCAAACACTGGAAGCTCCGTCACCGGAAGTCAAGAGTGTCTCAGAAGTGTGTCTCTGAGTATCCGGTACAACCCACAAGAAAAGGGCTCTCACACAAACTCCAAATAAAGTAGGATCCGATTGCCATCTCTAGATGCTTTGGGATGTTTGTGAGTTTGGCATCTACTTCTTTAAAGGTCTACAATCTTCATGAGGTGCGACTTTACTAGAGCTGGAGAAACGTCAGGATGCCTTGGGATGGAGAGAGAAAGAAAAGCATTGGAGAGGAATTAGTGTAGCTGCTGTTCATTATATTAACTAGCACAAGTTGATAATGTGCATGTGATCAGATCTACTGGAGCACAAGGATATGATGTGATGTGTGTTATGTGTAGAACTTGCTAAGAAGCTGTGTTTTAATCTGCACTTAAACGGGGGAGTTTGTCTGCGCCCCGAGCACCATCAGGAAGACTATTCCAAATTTAGGAGCTAAATGTGAGAAAGATCTACCACTTTTGGTGGATTTTGCTTTTTTTTGGAGCTACTAGAATCAGAGTAAGACTAAGTCAGGAGTTTTAATATCTTTAGTAGCACCTAGTGTCAGGATCTCATTGGGCACACTGCGCGCACATCCGGGTTTCGTGACACACACCTCTGGTTTTGCGGCACGCACTTCCGGTTCCGCAATGAGCAATTCCGTGTACTCGGCCATCTTGCCATTTTTCCAGTGCCTCCTGGTATTTATGGACAACCAAGACTTTACCCCGGTGCCTGATTTTTTTACCGGTTCTCTAGCCCCTGAAATATCTCTTGCCACCCTACCTGCCCTGGTTTCTGAACCTGTTTCTAATCCTGTTTCTGAACCTGTTCCTAATCCTGTTCCTGACCCTGTTTCTGAACCTGTTCCTGTTCCTGACCCCTGTTCTGCTCTGCCTCCCTTGTTTGCTGGTTTATGGATAATTGCACTTATTGGTTTTGGTTCTCTCCCTGCATCACACTGTTCGTCTGTGTTAAGACTCTGGGCTGTTTTTCGTTTTTTGTTTCTGCTCTGCCCCTCATAGGTTTGTTTGCCTGCTTTTGATATTTTGGACTGTTTTTTCGGTTTTGGATTTGTCTCCCTGCATTGCCCTGTTTGCCTGTGTTTTTGACTCTGGACTGTTCAATGGACTTTGTTTTTACCTGTTTTCTCCATAAGTCTGTGTGCATCCTGCATTTGGGTCCTCCTCCCATCCAGTCACTCTGCACTCACCTAGTCACCTGACAGGGGGCAAAATCCATCCTCTCATCCATAAAGATATGTCTGTCAAGCATGTCGAGATCCAAGCGGAATCTGGTATAGCCAGTTGTGATTCACTCTCCTCTGGGACAGGTAAGCTCCTACACCCTTATTGTAGGGATGTAACTCCACAATGAACTTGTAAGGCTTGTAAGTTTAGGATAGATGAAGACAGGAGAACAACCAGCAGGTGGATGTGAGTCTGTGAGTCTGTCCTGGACAAGTCAATGCTATATGTCCTGCTTTACCACAATAGAGACAGATTCCCATGGAGCGCTGCCATGGGCACTATACGAGATATAATCTGAAGATTGGCACTACCACTTCACCATGGCCCAGCGCTTGGCTTTACCTGACAACAGCAAGATCACATAGACTACCTTGGAAAGCTCTGCGGGGAAGGAAGATGACTGGTGCTCAAAGACCATCTCACACTGCAACAGGAAAAATCAGGAGAGATATGCAGGTGGGTGCATAGGTAAGCCAGTTTTGCACAGCAGTCATGAGTTAAGAATTCCCACACTCATGGGAGGCAGTGACCTGGGCCAGAGAGTTTAGATGAGCCTAAATGATGTCAGGTTTCCAGATTATACTTGAATGCAGAAAAGAGTCTTCAATAAGTGCAGCAGGCTATAAATGTATTTGCTAAATTTGCGTAAATAGTACACAACAAAAACAAGCATAAAAAATGCAAAACTCACACATGTATTGTAATCACGAGTAAAAAAAAAACACGCATCCACTGCTGCAAGTCAGTGTTTCAAGTGTTGTATTGTTTGTATATGTTTCAAAATAACTTTCGCATAAAAAAAACGTGGTGAATAAAAAAAAATCTTGATTGTAAAAAAACAAATATGGCTAGTAGAATATAGTGTTACAAAACAAAAGAGACCACACACACAAAAAAAAAGAGGTGGAATCTCAGGCTTCAGGATACACTTGTCAGGGAACCACCAGCCACACCTCCCTCCAAGGCTCACACTCTCAATCAGCCTCTCCCTGCTCTAATCACCTACACCTGTTCACCATTTACCCTTTTACACCTTTTCCCTTTATAAGGTCCAAATTCCCCCTCACTCACTGTTGGATTTACTCGTGGCCATGAAAGATCTACCAGACTGCCTCAAGTCAAAGTCAAAGTCAAAATCAAGTCAAGTCGTGTCGCTTTTATTGTTTTATACAATCAGTAAGAATCCAACTACTAACATGGCCAAGACCAATGAGCTGTCCAAAGACACTAGACACAAAATTGTACACCTCCACAAGGCTGGATAGGGCTACGAGGAAATTGCCAAGCAACTTGGTGAAAAAAGGTCCACTGTTGGAGCAATCATTAGAAAATGAAATAAGCTTAAATTGACTGTCAATCCCCCTTGGACTAAGGCTCCATGCAAGATCTCACCTCGTCGGGTCTCAATAATCCTAAGGAAGGTGAGAAATAAGCCCAGAACTACACGGGAGGAGCTGTTCAATGACCTGAAAAAAGCTGGGACCACCATTTCCAAGGTTACTGTTGATAATACACTAAGACGTCATGGTTTGAAATCATGCATGGCATGGAAGGTTCCACCGCTTAAACCAGCACATGTCCAGGCACGTCTTATCTTTGCCAATGACTATTTGGATGATCCAGAGGAGTCATGGGAGAAAGTCATGTGGTCAGATGAGACCAAAATAGAACTTTTGGGTCATAATTCCACTAAACGTGTTTGGAGGAAGAAGGATAAGTACCATCCCAAGAACACCATCCCTACTGTGAAGCATGGGGGTGATGGCATCATGCTTTGGGGTGTTTTTTTGCACATGGGACAGGGCGACTGCACTGTATTAAGGAAAGGATGACCAGGGCCATGTATTGTGAGATTTTGAGGAACAACCTCATTCCCTCATTCAGAGCATTTGAAGATGGGTCGAGGCTGAGTCTTCCGACATGACAATGACCCGAAGCACACAGCCAGTATAACCAAGGAGTGGCTCTGTAAGAATATCAAGGTTCTGGCATGGCCTAGCCAGTCTCCAGACCTAAACCCAATATAGAATCTTTGGAGGAAGCTCAAACTCTGTGTTTCTCAACGACAGGCCAGAAACCTGGCTGATCTAGAGAAGATCTGCAGTGTGTGCAAACCTGTTGAAAAGCTGGAAACGTTTGACCTTTTGTAATTGCAAACAAAGGCACCTGTACCAAATATTAACATTGACTTTCTCAGGTGTTTTAAATAGTTATTTGCAGCTGTATCATTCAAATAAATAGTGAGTGTCTCTCACAGTGGGCACCTACGATGACAATTTCCGACCCCTCAATAATTTCTAAGTGGCAGAACCTGCAAAATAGGAGGGTGTTCAAATACTTATTTTCCTCACTGTACATAAAGTGCATCAAGTGCAACCTAGTGCAAACATTGCAGACAAAAAACAATGCAGACAGAAAACACAAGACAACACAAGACAAGACCCAAAACATGAGATAGCGCCAACTAGTAAACCTAATGTATACTCTAAATATACAGTACTGTATGAGGAGAAATGTAAAAACTATACCCGGAAGTGAATATAAACAGACACAGTGTAGTGCAAAAAACAGCAGCAGTCAAGAGGTGCAAAAGCAGCATGTAAACAGTATAGTATAATAACAGTATAGTGTAATAAAAAACAGCCAAGGAGCAAAAAACAGCATGTGAACAGTATAAGAGTCAAAGGTGCAAAAAACAACATGTTAATGGTGTAGTAGTGTAGAGTATAAATAATAATAAATAAATAAATGGTGGTGAAATGGGCTGAGATGAGTGAGTGTGTGTTGACTGTTAAGTCCAGGATTATACAGTTCAGTAACACACATTGATTGTGTGTGTGTGTGTGTGTGTGTGTGTGTGTGAGAGAGAGAGAGAGAGAGAGATCCTTTCAGTTCTGTGTATTGAGAATCCTGATGAATTGCGGGAAAAAGCTGTTGCACAGTCTTGTTGCGGCGGCCCGTATGCTTCAGAACCGTTTACCCGATGGCAGGAGAGTGAAAAGTGTGTGTGACGGGTGTGTTTGGTTGTCCACAATGCTGTTTGCTTTGCGGATGCAGCGTGTGGTGTAAATGTGCATAACAGAGGGGAGAGAGACTCCAATGAACTGCTCAACTGTCCTCACTATCCTCTGTAGGGTCTTGCGATCCGAGACGATGCAGTTTCCAAACCAGGCAGAGATGCAGCTGCTCAAGATGCTCTCAATGGTCCCTCTGTAGAACATGGTCAGGATAGCGGGAGGGAGATGGGGTTTCCTCAGCCTTCTCAGGAAGTAGAGACGCTGCTGGGCTTTTTTGGTAGTGAAGCTGGTGTTGAGTGACCAGGTGAGGTTATCCGCCAAGTGAACACCAAGGAATTTGGTGCTCTTGACGATGTCTACTAAGGATCCATCAATAATCAGTGGAGATTGGTCGCTCTGTGCTCTCCTAAAGTCCACAATGATTTCTTTGGTTTTGTCAACGTTCAGAGACGGGTTGTTTGCTCCACACCAGGCAGTTAACCGTTGCACCTACTCTCTATATGCTGACTCGTCGGCAAACTTGATGAAATGATTCGAGCTGTGCATTGCTACACAGTCGTGAGTCAGCAAAGTGAACAGCAGTGGGCTGAGCACACTGAGGGGCCCCAGTGCTCAGTGTGGTGGTGGTGGAGATACTGTTCCCGATTCAGACTGACTGAGGTCTCCCAGTCAGGAAGTCCAGGATCCAGTTGCAGAGGGTGGTGTTCAGGCCCAGTAGGCTCAACTTCTCAATCAGGTGTTGAGGAATGATTGTGGCCTACCACGTGAATACTATGCATGTTCCCTTTACTTCCATGCACCTGGATACGCTTCGGATGAAGTGCCCGATATAAGTTTGTTTGCATGTTAAGATTCAATAAAGACATTGTAGTTTACTCCCGGTTTTTGACGCCTGGTCTATTTGCGTGACGGAAGATCCAACCTAAACAGCACCTACCTTGATGGATTGCCAACCCGCAGCAATCATGTATCCATTTGAGGTACTCGTCACTGCTCTCCAGAAGGCATTTACACTGACTCCAGCTCACGCTAGGGTGGCTGCACCGCGCACCTCCTATAGCTGAATGGCATTTCTGGCTTCCTACTCCGGCAAAGCGTCCGAGTGCATTGGCTTTCTTCGACCTGTCAGCCTCTACATCAAGATGCAACCTGCCAGATTCCACACTAAATGCTCTAATCACTACAGCCCGCACCTCTCTGGAAGGGTCCCGGACAGGACGTCCGATGTCCTGGGGTGCCAGAGCCCCTTATACGCAGGCTATCCAGGTTTTCTGAAGAGGGCCTCCCCGTTTCCGAGCCTCAAAGACACCCGTCCACCCGTCCAGCTTGGACACCCACCGAGGGGTGAAAAGCGCTATACAAATAAACTTGACTTGACTTGACTTGACTCTAGAGTCTCGGCAAGGGTGCCACGCTTCGGACATCTGAAGAGGGCACCAACGGTCCTCTGCTGTCCCCAGAGGGCACCAGCGTGCCTCGAATATCCGCAGGGGGTGCCGACGCACCTCAGACATCTGAAGAAGCCGCCGTCGCACCTCAGACATCGCCGGGGAGTGACACCCCTCCAACCCACCCTAGACACTCTGCCGGGGGCATCACTTCAACTCAGACCTTTTCTGGCCTTAAAGATGTTCCACCCAGTGGCAGTTCACAGCAAGCTCCGCAGTACCTGCCACTGGCACCCGACCTTCCTACTTTCCCAGAGGTGTGGGTCTGCTCATGACTTAGGAGGGCAGTCTACTCCTCATTACATGGTGCACATCCCTCCTCAGCGCCACCAGGAGGTCAGGCTGTTAACTCTACCACAGGATGTCTCCCCCCACATCTGCCCAGTGTTGTAGCTGGAAGAAGGAAACCCACCTCCTCTCAGGAATCTCCAATGGCTTCAGGGCACTGCTCCAGCCACTTTCAACCCGCACCTTCACAAAATGCACAGAAGCGGCTTTGACCGCGCCCATGCTTCGGGGCATCTGTATTTGGAACTATATCAATTATATGTTGAAAAGTGTGTGTGTGTGTGTGTGTGTGTGTGTGGTGTTGTTGGGATCGGAATAGTCGAACATAAGTAGGAATGGCCATGATTGTAAAACATGTCTGGCTACCTGGCCGTCAAAATGAATGCCAAATCAATATCATTTGCCAAACATGTATAACAATATCGTTACAGTCAGCCATTAATGTAAATAGAGACTGTGTGTGATCAGAGTATGAATGAGAGCCACCTGCTAAACTCCGGTATCCAAAAAGGGGGAGGGAGAAAAGGCTTTGACATAGTCTCAGATAAATGTTTGTAGGAATCTTATTTTTCATAATATCTTCATAAAATTTGAAAAATAAACTCCTGAGACATGTGGCTTTTAACCCAGATGTTTGTCCTTTCTTACTCAAAGTGGAAATGTTTTCTACTCTTCAAACTACTCTCCTACCCTCCAACCACGCCACACATTCTCCCTCCACTTCTGATTGACTATAACCCCATTGTGGAGATCATATTTACATTATTGTATAGTTAAATGCGAACACATTTTAACAATCATCATCTTCATCAGCATCAGTTCTCTTCAGCTGGTTCTCCTTGGGCTCTCCTGCCTTCAGTCCTTCACCATGGCACAGAGCAAGATTTTCAATTGGTGTATTTTAACCTTTTATCAGAATTAAATTCAAATGATATTTGTGTAAAATGCTTTATGACTTTAACATAACTTAAATCTTTGTTCTGAAATAAATGAGAAGATAATTAAATATTCTGTCACAGGTGCTAATGGAGCAGGATTGTGCTGTTTTGAGTTTTATAAAATCCCGGTGCCTGCAGCGAACGTCGGCCCTGTTAAAGAAACGAGATTCGACTGTACACTTCCTGGAGTTATGTACGATTTCAACCTGCTACTTTTTTTTAGATAATTTAAATAATGTGCTTCACAGACCACAGTTGTACCCTGGTCTTTATCTTCTTTCCCCTACAGTTTTACAACAAAAAAAGGAAAACCGTTTTGTGCAGACCCTGAGGTGGACTGGGTGAAGGAGATCATCAAAATTAAAGCACCAACTTTGTCTTTAAACATCAGATTTAAATTTGATTAAAATGTTTAAAAGCAAATTGATATCTTGCCCAACAAGAACAACTTTTTATATATCAGACATGCACATGTGTCAGGCTGACGACCATGACGCGGGAAGCGGAAGTAAGTCAATCATAGACTTTATTAAAAACTCAACAAATGCACACACTCAGAAAACGGAGAGTCATGAACTGAAAGTATATCCGCTCGAGACGAGTAATCCACAACGAAAAGGGAAAGTCCAACGGAAAACAAAACCTGAAATGAAAGTAAACTCCAGCGGGAAGAAGAGTAATCCATAAGGAACAGAACTAGGATACGGAACCAGCAGGGAATGCTGGCGGTTGAGCAGCCACGGGTATCACCAGCATGACAATTCAAGAACCGACAGCCTGTGACTCGAACGTGAGTTTATATGATCTGATCCGTAACGAGCCACACCTGTCGGTCGTTCAGGCAAGCACGGGATAACAAGGTAGCGTGACAGCTACCGAGGGAGGTAGTTCCGATATAGTTCCTTCTGCAATGGAATGATCTATATGTAATGATCATGGAAAGATTAAAATAAAATTTTGAAAGGGGTTGGATTTGATCAGTATCACAAACCAGATGAGATGATGGTGGAACGTGTGTTACTAAATGGATTTAATAATAAGAATAGGGAAAACTGCCATACGACTTGAGGCTGTAATTGGTGCCATCTATTTATGTGAGATCTTTTTTTTTCTTTTTCGTTTTTATGAATTAGCAAAGATTTCAAACTCATTTTATTTCATGTTGTCATTATGTGGAATTGTTTAATTATTTTCCTTAAAAATCTACAATCAAGTCAAGAAGCTTTTATTGTCATTTCAACCATATATAGCTGACTCAGTACATAGTGAAATGAAACAACTTTCCTCCAGAACCCTAATGCTACATAAAACAACATAAAATAACAATCACAAAAACAGAAAACACAGGGCGAAGGAGTAGTAAGAAAAATCCTTGCCACCTAAAGTGCATGTGTGCAACCTGGTGCAAACAGTGAAAAAAGACAACAAAAGACAGTGCAAGACAAAACACAAAATAGCTCTGCCAGTAAACCTGTCGTAACAAATAAAGTGAACAGTAGCAAAAATAGTGTGAAAAAAAAAACAAAACAAACAAACATTCTGTTCTGGGGAGATTTCCGTTTTTTTGCCCATCTGTGGGATTCCAGCTTTCCCCTATAGACAGACACTATATTGCCAAAAATATTCCCTCGGCTGCCTTCTAATGCAAACGACCGTCTCTAGGTTATGAAAGTAAGCCTAGTTCTCTAAGGGAACGAGACGATGCGTCGAAACGCTATGGGAACACCCCTGCGTGACCGCACTCTGAACCACGTGTGAAATCTAGCCAATAGGCAAGCCGTGACGTCATAGACAGGTGAAGTCGCATAAACCAGGAAGCTACAAGATGGCTGTGTGGTGGTAGCGACATTAGCTTCTGCAAAGAGAGAAGGTAAGCGCCGCAGGGATGCAGGGAGTTTGGCATGAACACGCAGTGTCTCGTTTTCTCTGGGAACTATGGTTACGTTCGTAACCTAGAAACGTTTCCCTTCAGGAACTTGAGCTGCATCGAAACGCTATGGGAATGAGTGTCCAATCACGCCACACTGACCAGACCCTGCCTCGAGAGTGAGGGCCTCGGCACCAGCACTCAGGACGGAGGAGCCCAGGGTGGCTCTGAGGTCAAGGCCATAGAACCTGACAAAGGTCAGCGGGGCGGACTAACCCCACGGTGTCACCCCGGAGCGGGACCAGGACTTGTCCAGTGGAGATAAACACTCAGTGCTTGCACTGGACACAGCTGGGCCTCGTAACCCCTGGTCGGGGGCTATAAATAGAAAGGGCAGAATGCCTGTAACACGACACATCGTGTGGGAGCACCCAGCCTCATGTAAAGAAACACTCTGGCCATGCCAGGGGGCAACTCCAGGTGGGACGAGGCAACTGTCAAGTCCCAGACAGGCACTTTGAGTCACGTCCCGGGCCACAGCCTCCGGGCGCCACGGAGGAAACATGTTACCAATGGGACCTACCCAGCAAACACTGAAACCCTCAGGGTCGAAGGGGTTAAACCTGCGACAAACTGTACCTGCAAAAAACTCCAGAACTGAACAGACCGGGCAGTTAACTGGGTCCAAGTCATGTTGCTCACACCGTGACGCGCACAGTCGCCATCGTGCGGCGTACAACCTCCTCGTGGAGGAAGCTTTGGCATAGAGAAGGGCCTCTACTACCTCGGTAGGGAGAACCGCCGCTACGAACTGTGCCCCCTCAGGGGCCACAGCCTCCACAACTCCAGGGGGCGGTGAACCAGGGTTCTGCCCGCCTGGTGCTACCAGGAGGAGACAAACTCCCTCCCGGTGAACACATTCCAGAACTCCTGAGCGCAGTGCGAACAGGGGAAAGGTGTACAGGCGTAGCCTCGGCCAAGACCGTCCCACGGCAGCCATTGTCTCGACGGGGCATCTGCTCAGACATTCAACCGTCCCGGGAATTAAACGGCTCTAAATGAGAGGAGTTCATCCCAGGACCACAAGAGGACCTCCCATGCCAGTTGTTTGCAAGGGCCGAAACCGGAGGCCCCCCAGGTGAGTGATGTATGAGACCACCGCAGTATTGTCTGAGCGGACCAACACATGGCGATCTCTCAGGGCCGGGAGGAAGTGTCATAACCCCAACAACACTGCCAGCATCTCCCGGAAAACTATGTGCCATGAGAGATGCGGGCCGCTCTACAGACCCTAGGCGGAGTGGCCACTCATGACCGCTCCCCACCCCGTGAGGAAAGCGTCCGTCATTAGTGTTACGTGATGACAAGGAATCCCTAAAACGGGCCCTCAGGACAGAACATGAGGTCCTTCCATGCAACCAAGGCTCAAAGGGCACACCGCGAGACCTTGATGGTACGATACATACTCCCTCTGGAGGAGAACCCTGCTGCCCCGGGGCCACCACTGGAGGAGCCTCATGCGCAGAAGGCCGAGAGGAAATACACTGGACGCTGCTGCCCTGAGACCCAGCAGCCTCTGGAACTGCCTCACAGTGACTGGCTGGTCTGCTCCTACCCTCCTGACTGCGGTGAGGATGACTACAAACCGGGCGGGAGACAACCTTGCCCGCAACCCTGCCGAGTCCCACACCACGCCGAGAAAGTGGTCCTCTGCGCTGGAGAAGGTACACTCCACTACATTTCCGTCTGAACCCCAGTACCCTCATGCAGGTGAGAACAGCATCTCGATGCCAAACTGCCTGGTGCTCTAATGGGCCAACACCAACCAATCGTCGATATAATTACAAAATGCGGATGTCCGCGTTCACGCACTCTGTGAAGGCACAGGGGTGAGAGCGCTAGGCCGAACTGAAGGACCGATATTGGTTAGCTTCGCCCCGAAAGCAACCTCAGGAACCTCACGTGTGTGGTAAAGGATGGCTACATGGGAGCATGCGACCTCCAGATCCAACGTATTACAAATCAGTCTTCGGACTTGACCTGAGACACGACCTTGCTAAATGAGAACCCTGAACCCGAGCTTCAAAAGTGAGTGGTTCAAGAAGTGGAGATCCAGAATGGGATGCAACCCGCCGTCCTTTTTTGGAACAATGGATCACGGGCTGTAGCAGCCTGACTCTCTGAACAAGGAGGAGGGAACCACCTCGATAGCCTGTTTCCTTAGGAGAGCACGCACCTCCTGTTCCAGGACCAGAGCCTGCATGGGTCCCACCAGGGTGGGACATACCCCGTTGAACCGGGGAGGAAAAGACGCAAACTGAATCACACAGCCCTTCTCCACAGTACGCAGGACCCCCGAAAGACTCCAGGCAGTCCTCCAGACTGACCCCCATCCGCAACGAACTTTCGGATGGAATAAGGGAGTTAACCGCTAGAGAGAGGCAGCGTCCTAAACACCCTGTGGCAGGGCCGACAGACCAGCCTCCCGGTGGTGCCGGGGAGGGACGAGCACCGTAGCATGAGGTGCACACCGCCCCCCAAGATGCAAGCCGTCAGGCCAATGCACCACAGCCTGTTCACTAGAGGCGAGGACGATTCTCAGGTTGTCCAGCCCCTCCTCAGTGCAGCCCCATCGGAGCAGCAAGAAACTACCACTAAAATGCCACCGCGGTCTCCTGAACCCGCCAGCAATCGCCCTCACCCACAGCGTCACCAGGTCAGGTGAGGAGGGGTCACCGTGGCGCACAGAAGGAAGCTTGCATCATCCCCCATAGCAGGCCAGCCTGGTATGCCTGCAACACACTCATCATGGAAGCAACTAGCAGCCTGACCTGCTGCAAAGCCCTACCCAGCAGAGCCTAGCGGCTCTTCGTAGGCAAACCGATAGCCATTTCAGACGCATCACTCAGGGAGAGATGGCTAGCTAGCATCTCTACCACAAGCGGCATCGTCCCGTAGCCGCACTACTTATCTCCAAAAGAACATCGGCAAAGCACGCACGCACACGGGCCTCCCAGGACCCAGACACCTCGAGGCGCAGATCAAAAAGGCGCTGAGGCTGTGACACAGGGCGCAGGAAACTCTCAACCAGCTCACTGGGTGCGCGCTGCTTCTGCCGCACGACCGGGCAAGCTAAATCCAGCTCGGACCCGGCCCGCGCCACAACCTCAAGGAGCTACACATACAGCACAGGCTGTGAGGAGTCTGCAGGCTCGCTAGCATCCATTATCTCATCCTCCTCGGAGATAGAGACATGTAATGCTGCGCCGCCCGCACCAGGAGAAGAAGCAGCCGCCAGTTTTCCAAAATTTCTCCCACCTTGGAGGAAGAAATACGGAGCACCGCATCACACACACCAGCACTCTCTCCCAGGGGACGGGAGCTCGGCTAGCAGCTAAAATGCTAACAACCGATACCCTCGAGAGCCGACTAAGCATGCTCCCAAGCTAAGCAAACAACACATGGGCTGCGTGTCATTTCCACAAGGTTTAGTAGTGTGTTAATGGGAATTTTTGACCATTCATCCAGAAGCGAAAACTCCACTGCCATCTCTCCTAAACATCTCCACGGTTCTAACGGTATGGCACCTCGTCCAACCGACTTTCCACTCTTTATTCTCTTAATTACTGCTCTCACTTCCTCCTTACTAATCCTATCCACTTCCTGCTTCACCATCTCCACCCTATTTAACCTCATCTCTCTCTTTTTTTCTTTGTTCATCATCTGCTTAAAATACTCCCTTGATCTTCTCCATCTTCCCCCATCTTCACTAGTCAATACATTTCCATCTCCGTCCTTTATTGTTCTACCTTGTAGCACATCCTTCCCAACTCAGACACTCTGCCTGGCAAATCGCTACAAATCCTTTTCCCCCTTCTTTAGTGTCCAACTTCTTCTTCTACAGCTCCTCATATGCCTTTTCTTTGGCTTTCACCACATCCCTCTTTACCTGCTGCCGAATCTCCTTGTACTTCTGCCTACTTTTCACATCACTCTGTCGATCCTAATTCTGTTTTTCCTTATTTCCAGATGTCACACTAAGTACCTTTCTAGCTGTCTCTGATTACTTCTGCAGTAGTTGCCCAATTATCCAGCACCTGTTCACCATGACTGAGCCTCTGTCTGACCTCTTCCCTGAATCTCACACTACAGTCTTCCTCCTTCAGTTTCCACCATCCTATTTTTCTTTCAGTCCTCACTGTTCTCCTCTTCTTCTTCACCTCCAAAAACATCCTACAGACCACCATCTGATGCTGTCTAGTTACAATGTTCCCTGCCAACACAGAATCCAATCTCCTTCAGGTTGCCTCTGGTGTTCCCATCAATGGATCAGTTTGCCGACCAACCTCGTATTGGAGTGGAAGACGCAGTAATCTTCCTCCTAGATCTGGCTATTTCACACATGGAAAAGGCTGGGAGCACTGTGAGAGTCATGTTTTTTTTACTTCTCTAGTGCTTTTAACCCCATTCAAAATGCGCTCCTAAAGGGTTAAGATGGTGTACATGGGAGTGGACTACCTCACAGACCGACCACAGTATGTGAGGACTCGTGACTGTGAGTCTGACATGGTTGTCTGCAACACTGGAATACCGCAGGAAACGGTTCTAGCCCTGTTTCTCTTCACCGTCTACACTGCAGACTTCATGTTTAGCTCAACAACCTGTCACCTGCAGAAGTTCTCTGATGACTCTTTTATCATCGGTCTGATCACGGATAACAGGGAGTACAGATTGCTTTTACAGAACTTTGTGGACTGGTGCCAACAGGGCTGCCTCTGGATGAATGCGGGAAAAACCAAAGAACTGGTGGTGGATTTCCATAGGCACAAACACACCATCATTACAAGTGTTGGGGGTAACGTGTTACAAGTAACGTGCACAGCGTAATAATATGACTTTTTCTGGAGAAAAGTAGTGCTTTACTTTATAAATTTACACATTAATATCTGAGTTACTTAAAAAAAAAAAAAAAGGAATGCGAGTTACTTTACAGTTAAATTATTTTGCATTAAAAAAAATTATAAATACTGAATTAAAATTAACGTAGTCACTGATAATAGCGCAAACTATGCAAAAGCGTTCAGAATGTTTCAAGCTGATGATGAAGCAGAAAATGATGTAGACAAGGACAAGGTCATATTTACAGAATTGCATGTTTTACGAGATGACAGCGAAAGGTATGTTCTTTCTCCACATCACCGCTGTGCAGCCCACACCCTTAACCTTATATACACGAACAATGGTTACATTTCTAAACGCGAAGGCAGATTGAAAAGCAGTGTACAGAAGTGCGACTGGAAAGTGTTCAGCCTTCTGGTCAAAAGTTAGTCGATCATCTTATTGTTCGCTAAGAAGTTATTAAACATTTTAAATGTTTAAGAAATGTTACTTAAAGTGGTACCAGTTAAGCACTGCTAGGGGATCTCAGACAGCATAGTGCAGTGCGAGTGTTTTAAAACTGATGCCAATGGAGGGAGCAGCAGTGGGGTGGTATGGGAAAACTTGGGCAGATAGAACACAAGTTGCACAGCTACATTTTGGAGTGTTTTTCAGGCGGACAGGACAGCAGGGGACTCTGGTAAGCGCAGAGGTGGAAGTCTGTGCATTTTTGTTAACAACCCATGGTGCACAGACTCTACTGTTACTGAAAGTCATTGCTCTGTTCATTTAGAGTATTTGATGATTAAGTGCAGACCCTTTTATTTACCGAGAGAATTCTCAGCCATTGCGGTGACTGCAGTGTACATTCCACCGGATGCTAATGCTAAGCTAGCTATGGAGAACTGCACGCAGCTATCAGCAAACAGCAGTCTGCACATCCTGAAGGAGTTATCGTTGTTGCTGGAAATTTCAACCACTTCAACCTGAAATCTGTTTTACCAAAATTTCACTGTAATGTCTCCTGCTCTACCAGAGAGGAAAAAACACTGGAGCAGGTATATACAAACATACCTGGGGCATACATAGCCATTCCCCTCCCCCACTTGGGTCAGTCTGATCACCTCTCTTTGTTCATGCTACCCAAATACACACCACTGATCAAACGTGTGAAACCAGCTGTGAGGACAGTAAAAGTATGGCCAGAGGGGGCTATTTCCTCTCTACAGCAACAGTTTCAGGATACTGACTGGAACATGTTTGCCTCACAGGCCACACTGGACTCTCACACGAACATGGACATTTACACAACATCTGTTTTGGACTATATTAACACATGCATTGACAATGTCACTACCGTCAAACACGTGAAATGCTTTCCTAATCAGAAGCCGTAGATGAACTCTGAAGTCCATCTCCTGTTAAAAGCAAGAGATGCTGCCTTTAAATCTGGCAGTGCAGAGGACTACAACAGAGCCAGGGCCAACCTGAAAAGAGGCATCAGGAAAGGAAAACTCACATTCAAACTCCACATAGAAGAGCACTTCCACAACTCTGACCCCAGACACATGTGAAAGGCATCCAGACCATTATGGACTACAAATCCACAGCTCAACCAACCAGCAGTGCCTTCCAACCGGACGAGCTCAATCACTTTTTTGCTCGTTTCGACCAAAGCACAGAGCATTTGATCTCAACCACGGACTCTTCTACTTCTTACAGCCCACTTTTACTCTCAACAACGGACGTCTATTCAGTGTTTAGCAGAGTGGATGCATGAAAGGCAGCTGACCCGGATGGCATACCAGGACGTGTTCTCAGAGCATTCGCTGGACAACTGGCAAAGGTTTTTACTGACATTTTTAACCTGTCACTGGCCCAAACCACAGTTCCTACATGCCTGAAGACCACTACCATCATGCCAGTGCTTAAGCACTCAGCTGCTGAATGCCTGAATGACTTTCACCCAGTTGCACTCACCCCCTTTGCTATGAAGTGCTTTGAGAAACTGGTCCTGAATCACCTCACTGCGGGCCTACCACATACACTGGACGCACACCAGTTTGCCTATTGCCTGAACAGGTCGACAGAGGATGCAGTTTTCACAGCTCTTTATTCAGCCCTCACCCACCTGGATAAAAGCAACACATACATCAGAATGCTGTTCATTAACTTTAGCTCTGTGTTTAATACAGTCCTTCCCACCGTACTGATCACTAAGCTCAGTGAACTGGGTATCTGCACCTCCACTTGCAGATGGATTCTGGACTTTCTCACCAACAGACCTCAATCTGTCAGATTGGGAAACCAGGTATCCTCTACCCTCATTCTGAACACTGGCATCCCGCAAGGCTGTGTTCTAAGCCCACTGCTTTACTCCCTGGTCACTCATAATTGTGCTCCTCTGTATAACTAAAACATCTTCATCAAGTATGCAGATGACACCACCGTGGTCGGCCAGATCGACAACAACAACGAATCGGCTTACAGGGAAGAGATCTGTAATCTAGCAGCATGGTGTGCCACCAACAACCTGACCCTCAACGCCACAAAGACCAACCTCACTGTGGACTTTCGGAAACAGCAGGAGACATTTACATGTCAACATCATGGAACTGAGGTAGAACGAGTCTCCAGCTTTAAGTTCCTGGGAGTTCACATCTCAGAGGATCTGTCCTGGCAGCAAAACACTTCAGCCCTGGTTAAAAAAGCACAACAGCGCCTGTACTTCTTGAAGTCTCAAGAAATCTCATCTGTCCCCAGGGATTTTAACGAGTTTCTACTGTTGCATCATTAAGAGCATCCTGACCAACTTTATCACTGTATGGTATGAGGACTCTACTGTGTGTGAACGTAAAGCCCTGCAAAGGGTGGTCAAAACCACCCAACGCATCACTGGCACACAACTACCTGCCATTGAACACATTCACCACAGCAGATGTCTGCGAAGAGCTCACAACATCATCAAGGACTCTTAACATCCCAGTCATAAACTGTTTAACCTCCTTCCATCAAGAAGGAGATACAGGACGCACCAGAACCAGCAGGTTCAGGGACAGATTTTTTCCATCCACCACGCTACTAAATTCAAAACTACACCGCTAAATCACTACAAACAAAACACAAAACAAAAGACTGTATATAACCTCTGTACAATACATGTACATATTACATATTTTTTCTATTACTCATTACATCTGCACTATTTTTATCTATGTATCTTTATATCATTACTGTACATTCTGCCCAACATTTCATTCATTTGTGTATATAACCTGTGTGTGTGCTGAATTCAAAACTACACCGCTAAATCACTACAAACAAAACACAAGACAAAAGACTGTATATAACCTCTGTACAATACATGTACATATTACATATTTTTTCTATTACTCATTACATCTGCACTATTTTTATCTATGTATCTTTATATCATTACTGTACATTCTGCCCAACATTTCATTCATTTGTGTATATAACCTGTGTGTGTGTGTGTATGTGTATATATATATTTACATATATACAGTGAGGAAAATAAGCATTTAAACACCCTGCTATTTTGCACGTTCTCCCACTTAGAAATCATGGAGGGGTCTGAAATTGTCATCGAAGGTGCATGCACAGTGGAGTGAGAGACATAATCTTAAAAGAAAAATCCAGAAATCACAATGTATGATTTTTACCTATTTATTTGTATGATACAGCTGCAAATAAGTATTTAAACACCCGAGAAAGTCAATGTTAATATTTGGTACAGGAGCTTTTGTTTGCAATTACAGAGGTCAAACGTTTCCTGTAGTTTTTCACTAGGTTTGCACACAGTGCAGGAGGGATTTTGGCCACTCCTCCACACAGATCTTCTCTAGATCAGTCAGGTTTCTGGCCTGTCCCTGAGAAACATGGACTTTGAGCTCACTCCAAAGATTCTCTATTGGGTTTAGGTCTGGAGACTGGCTAGGCCATGCCAGAACCTTGATATGCTTCTTACAGAGCCACTCCTTGGTTATCCTGGCTGTGTGCTTCGGGTCATTGTCATGCTGGAAGACCAAAGATTCTCTATTGGGTTTATGTCTGGAGACTGGCTAGGCCATGGCAGAACCTTGATATGCATCTTACAGGGCCACTCCTTGGTTATCCTGGCTGTGTGCTTCAGGTCATTGTCATGTTGGAAGACCCAGCCTCGACCCATTTTCAATGCTCTAACTGAGGAAAGGAAGTTGTTCCCCAAAATCTCGCAATAGATGGCCCTGGTCATCCTCTCCTTAATACAGTGCAGTCGCCCTGTCCCATGTGCAGAAAAACACCCCCAAAGCATGATGCTACCACCCCCATGCTTTACAGTAGGGATGGTGTTCTTGGGATGGTATTCATCATTCTTTTTCCTCCAAACACGTTCAGTGGAATTATGACCCAAAAGTTCTATTTTGATCTCGTCTGACCACATGACTTTCTCCCATGACATCCAAATGGTCATTGGCAAACTTAAGACGTGCCTGGACATGTGCTGGTTTAAGCAGGGGAACCTTCCGTGCCATGCATGATTTCAAACCATTACGTCTTAGTGTATTACCAACAGTAAACTTGTAAACGGTGGTCCCAGCTCTTTTCAGGTCATTGACCATTGATTTTTTTTGTTAGATTGTCTCTCACAGTGGACATGCACCTACGATGACAATTTTAGACCCCTCCGTGATTTCTAAGTGGGAGAACTTGCAAAATAGCACGGTGTTCAAATACTTATTTTCCACACTGTGTGTGTGTGTGTGTGTGTGTGTGTGTGTGTGTGTGTGTATATGTATATATATATATGGACAAACCCTGACCTCTCCAGCCAACTTCAAAGCAGCATTCAAATGATAGTGTAGCGGGTCCCGACTAGGTCCCCACTGGCAGATATATAGATAATCCTCTGATAGGAGTGTTCTGGAAATATTACAGAGAAATCAGTAAAGTAGGACATCTGTTGTCCTCCATTTACTTGGATTATATTTATTTTTAACTTTATTTTAACTTTGTATCTGCAATCATGAATTATCTTCTGTTTTTTTTGTCTGTTATGCATTGAAACACAGGTTATATCCACATTTGGATAACATGACACTTAAATATTCTTCAAAAGTCTGTTTGCACAGAAATGTATCCTCACATATTTTACAAACATGTACTTATCAACATTTGTATGAAACCAAAAATAAACATGTTCCCTTTAAATCCTATTTTTGGTCTAACAGCAATCATGTTTACCCATTCGTTTAAACATCTTTCATCTTTGTCTTCTTATAAAATTGTAAGTTATTACAAAATAACAGAACAAATCTCATTTGCAGTATAACATTTACACTGTAAGAACATAAACTTGAAAAATAAACAGATCTGTCTCATAACTTGGCGTTCAGTTCTATGAACTGCATCTGTATATTTGTAGTATTAACATGCACGTGAGAGAAGAGACGTTCGTGAAAGTAATCCAAGCGAAGGCTTCGGCAGAAGCGTAGCAAATGATTGCAAAAGAGTCCAACCATAGACGGAGCTTACAGGAAAAACATGCAAACACACACAGCAGTCCAGTATAAGTCCCCAGTGAAATATCTGTGGTACGCCCAGGAGGGGTGAGGTCCACAATGTCCATGGATTAACACATGAAAGAGATAGGGATAATGCTTTCTCCCCAAAGTGCAGCCATGAGGAGAGTGTGGAGTCCGGGAGGAAGAGAACATATCGGGATATGCATACACACCAACACATACCAACAATAACGGACGGTGAGAGTGTGGAAGTGAGGGGTTTAAATAGGGGCTAGGGATGAGTTCCAAATGATTCCGAGGTGTGCACAATTGAAGCCGGGAGCTTCAGGGAAAGCGGAGGTTTGACAGCCGCAGAAGGGGGCGTGGCAGGTGAATTCCTGACACCTGCAAATATTACAAATATTACAGAGAAATCAGTAAAGCAGGACAACAGTTGCTTATTCTCCATTCACTTGGATTATGAGCTCGTCTTGCTTTGTGCATCACTAAATGTCCTCATGTGACGCAGCATGTGTTGTTACTGCCACCCTGTGTCCGTTTTATGAAATACATGTCATCGTGTGCTTTTTCCATAGTCTCTCATTAGTATTCAATTATATAGATCAGAATAAAATAAAATAAAATACCATTGCTGTAGAAGGACACAAAAAGTAATAATCTCAACAAACATTTTTTGTGAGTGTCACAATAACACAAGCCAATCTCTGTATCTTACACAGTACACATGCACGCACACACACACACACACACACCACCTAGAAAGCCAGATAACCCCCCTTGGCTTCTTTGGTTGACTTCACAGAGACCCTTAAACCATGAAACAATTTACTCTTAAAACTCACACAGACACACAGACACAGACACACACACACCCCACAAAAAAGAATTCTTTTATTGATTAAATAATAAATAAAATGTTCCACATTACACGACACAAACATATGTATTTTAAGGTCGCATTCCTAATCAAGTTACTGACCGGTAAGGCTACATCATTGCCCAGAGTGGTGTGAAAGGCCTCTGTGCATACTCCCTTTTTACCAGGCACTTTGCTGGTGTGGTTGGCGTGGCAACGGTGGACCATCACTACAGCCCCCAAGCCTCTGGAAGGGTCCTGGACCAGTTGGCCAACGTCCTGGGGTGCCAGAGCCACTTATATGCAGGCTATCCAGTTTTTCACTAAGAGGCCGGTTTCCAGTCTGGCTGTCCCGGCAGCCTACCAATTCCCCAGTTCCAAGCCCCACTGAGTACACCGCCCAGCTTTCAATCCCCACTGGGGGTATCGCCCAGCCGTTGTTTCTCCCTAGGTGTGCCGCTCAGTTCTAGAGTTCCACTGGGGTGTTCCTCCGCCGGAAATATTTACTGGGGCGCCACTCCGCTCCCTACCCCAAGGAGGGTGCAGCACTGCTGGTGGGCAGTGACGAGGGCAGCGAAGATAGCGTCGAACCGCCGCCTGGCTGCGACAAGGTGGGGGGTGTCACTCCGCCTCAGAACTTTCCTGGCCTCAGTGGCAGTTTGCAGCAAGCTTCACAGTACACCTGATGGCACCCGAGCTTCCTTATGTCACAGTTGGTGTGGGCCTGTCCAAGACTCAACCTTAGGAGGGCAGTGTATTCTGATGTTTAGTTTATGAGACTGTTGATGTTTTATACTATTTATGTAAAATAAAAATATAATGTAGAAATGATTTACATGAGTTACAGGCAGTGTTGTTTTAACATAATTAGATTTAAACTTGTCTTTATTCCTTATTTGTGTGTGAGATTGAACACAGATGTGGAATAGTGTTTTAGATCTTTATCATTTCTGGGGACAACCACAGATAGCTTCTAGTTGAAAAAGCGGTGGTAGGGTGGGGGGATTTTTGTCCTTTTTTACGTAAAGAGGAAATTTTTTCTCCTTTTCAAACTACTCTCCTACGCTCCAACCACACCACACATTCTCCCTCCTATTCTGATTGGCTCCTATTGTGGAGATCATATCTACATTATTATTGTATATTTAAATGTGTTAGCATTTAAATTGTATATTTAAATGCTAACACATTTAAATATACAATATCTTCATCAGCAGCAGCCATGTTCTGCCGTTCTCTTCTGCTGGTTCTCCTGGGGCTCTCCTGCCTTCAGTACTTCACCATGGTGCACAGAGCAAGATTTTTATTTGTGTATATTACATATAGCAATTAACCTTTTTTCATAATTAAATTCATATGATATGTGTAAAATGTATGACTTTAACATAACTTCAATCTTTATTCTGAAATAAATGAGTCGATAATGAAATATTTTGTTACAGATGCAAATGGAGCAGGATTGTGCTGTTTTAATTTTCACAAAAGCACGGTGCCTGCAGCGATGATTGCTGCTGTTAAAGAAACACGATATGACTGTACACTTCCTGCAGTCATGTATGATTTCAACCTGCTTCTTTAGAGAAGTTAAATAATGTGATTCGCAGATCACAGTTCTAACCTGATCTTTATCTTCTTTCCCCTACAGTCTTACAACTAAAAAAGGATAACAGATTTGTGTGGACCCTGATGAGGACTGGGTGAAGGAGGTCATCAAAATTAAACCAGGAACTTTGTCTTAAGCATCAGATTCAACTTAGAACTCTCTTCACCTCCACTACACTCTTACTGTAATCCTCCTTCAGAATCACCCCTACACCATTTCTCTTTCCATCCACACCACGATAGAACAGTTTAAACACCTCCAATGTTCCTGGCCTTACTCCCTTTACACAACATCTCTACCTTTCTCCTCTCCATCATATCAGCTCCCTCCCCCCCCTTTACCAGTCATAGCACCAACATTTAAAGTATCAACCCGAACCTCCACTCTCCTCCACTTCTTCTTTCCCTGCTGTTTCTGTAGACGTCTTCCAAATAGTGAGTATGTGTGTCAGTGTAAATTACTGAACAAATGACTAAAAGTCCTGTGTGATTTAGTCAGTGTGTCTATGTGAGGTACTTACTAATAAAATTATAATCTTAAACCTACTAAAGTTAGAATTAAAGTACTGTGAAAAACATTATCAAAGCAAATGATTAACTAATGAAATGTCATGGTCAAGGAAGAAGCTCATTTAGATTTTCATACTTTTTTAGTGTTGACCTTAGTTAAAGTTTAATTAACATACACATTTGAGAAAATATATAAAATTTCTTAAAACAGGTTTTGTATAAATAAAAAAAATTATGATGCTTTTTATTTATTTTGAAAGTTGGAAGGAAAGAGGTCAGGAGGCCTCTAATATAGATTTTGCCTAGGGCCTCCAAATGTCTAGAACCATCTCTGAATACAGTTACCAAACCACACAACTAGTTCAAATCCTCTCCAAAGTACATGTTTAGATGTTTCTTAGGCAGTCACCTCAGGAAGGTAAACATGGATCTCAGGTGGGTGTTTTGTAAAGGTTGTGTCTGCAACAATCTGTCCATCCTGGAATCCATCTCATTTGCCATGCTGATGTTTAGGTTGTGAGAGTATAATATTCAATACTAATAAACTAATGTAGCAGTTATTTTGACACATTCAGTGTTGTTCTAACATGTTTATATTCTTATTTAGCATTCTTATTCGACTTATTTTTTTATTTGTGTACATGTGATTAAAAACAGTTCTGGGAAAGTGTGAATTTGTAGTCTTAGATTCTAGCTAAAGAAGTGGTGGTGGTGGTGGTGGTGGTGTGTGTGTGTGGGGGGGTTGTCCTTATTCAAAGAAAAAACATTTTATCTTCAAACTTTCCTCCTACCCACCCACCTCATCACACACACTCTCCCTCCTCCTCTGATTGACTTATAAAACACAATGTGAAGATCTTAGTAGTAGATGTCTAGTGTACATTTACGTCTCCTTCAGCAGCAGCCATGTTCTACTGTTCTTTTCTGCTGGTTCTCCTGGGGCTCTCCTGCCTTCAGTCCTTCACCATGGCACATAGTAAGATTTTTATTTGTGTATTTAAAATATAGTGATAAACCTTTTTTCATAAATAAATTTAAATGTGTGTAAAATGCTTTATGACTTTAACATTACTTAAATTTTTATTCTGAAATAAATGAAAAGATAATGAAATATTTTTTACAGATGCAAATAGCCCAAAATTGTGCTGTTTTGAGTTTCATAAAAGCCGGGTGCCTGCAGCGAACGTTGCAACTGTTGAACAAACGAGATTCGACTGTACACTTCCTGGAGTCATGTATGATTTCAACCTGCTCCTTTTCTTTAGATAATTTAAATAATGTGATTCACAGACCACAGTTCTACACTGATCTTTATCTTCTTTCCACTACAGTCTTTCACCAAAAAAAGGAGTTCGGTTTTGTGCAGACCCTGAGGTGGACTGGGTGAAGGAGGTCATCAAAATTAAAGCACCAACTTTGTCTCAAACATCAGATTCTAATTAGATTAAATGTTGTTTAAAAACAAATTGATGTCTTGCCTAAAAGGAACAACTTTTTAATATATCAGACATGCACCTGTAACTGCTGATTATTGATTATTATTGATTGCTGATTATTAATATTTCCACACAAAGTAAATGTAAAGCTCACAGCCTCTGGTTTTGCTTCATTGAATAAAGTCATTTTACAAAACTAAAAAAGCTACAAAGCGTATTTTTTTCTTCTGCAATGGAATGATTTATATGTAATGATCATGGAAAGATTGAAACAAAACCTAGAAAGGGGTTGGATGTGATCAGTATCAGAAACCAGATGAAATGGTGGTGAAACGTGTGTTACTAAATAGATTTTTAGCTGGTGTGGTGTCCATGAAGTTGCCCAGGGAGGTACAGTACAGCCTAAGATTGAAAGATCCCCATCACAGTCTCCTCCTGGCTGCAACTGTTCTGACATCTCCCAAGATCTCTGGACAGCAATAGTGAAAGCGTTCAGCTGACCACAATATAGACAACACTGCTTACTCATCAACAGTCACATTACTGGAGAGATCTGATCTGTTGCCTAACTGCATGGGTCCCGGTGTGATCCGTGATGGTTGGAGGCCCTAAACACCATTCCATGAGCTCCTACCAGTGAGACTCCAGTTGGATGTCTACGATTATACCCTTATTTATATATACATATGTCCAGACATGTGGCTAATTTGATAATTGCCTTGAAACTCAGGAGAATATTGAGGAGACAGTTCCACCTGGAAGGTCCCGGAAAGACAATTCTGGAAGCATACCCTGAAAGCTTTCTAGTTCTAACCACTTCATGCTGCCAAGGTGCTGAACTGAATAATGTACTCTGTACTCTTCTCCTTTCTGAAGACGTGGTGAAAAGGGTCTATTGCACCAGTTCAGGTCCAATGCCCCCAAACTAACCAAACACTTGAAGACACCCGATGTAGATCATTTAAAAAATAATCACATTTTTGATCAAATGTTTTGTCACAGATGCAAATGGGGCAGAATTGTGCTGTTTTGAGTTTTATAACAAATCAATAAAGGCAGCCGACATCTACGCTTTCAATAAAACAAGATTCGACTATACACATTGTGCAGTCATGTACGGTTTTAACCTACTGCTTTTTTATTGAATTTAATACCATTGATTTACAGATCACAATTCTACTCTGACCTTTATCTTCTTTCATCTACAGTTTTACAACAAAAAAGGAGTTCAGATTTGTGCGGACCCTGAGGTGGATTGGATGAAACAGTAAAGAAACGTTAAATCAGCCTCATCTCAAGCATAATATTATATTTATTTTAACATGGTGTTATGTCTTGCCTAAAAGTACAATGCTCTTTTATATACAGTGGAAACTCGGGTTACGAACGCCCCGGGATATGTATAATTCATAATTCGCACTTCCACGCAGCTCGTCGCATGAGTTAGCATCAGTTAGCGTCCTAGCGTCCGTATCGGGATACGGGATAATTTATTCTGTATCTGGATACGAACTTTTCATGTTACGAATAAAGTACTGGAACGGATTAAATTTGTAACCCGAGGTTCCACTGTATATATACAGTGAGGAAAAGGAGTATTTGAACACCCTGCTATTTTGCAAGTTCTCCCACTTAGAAATCATGGAGGGTCTGAAATTGTCATCGTAGGTGCATGTCCACTGTGAGAGACATAATCTAAAAAAAAGATCCAAAAATCACAATATATGATTTTTAAACTATTTATTTGTATGATACAGCTGCAAATAAGTATTTGAACACCTGTCTATCAGCTAGAATTCTGACCCTCAAAGACCTGTTAGTCTGCCTTTAAAATGTCCACCTCCACTACATTTATTATACTAAATTCGATCAAGTCAAGTCAAGAAGCTTCAATTGTTATTTCAACCATATATAGCTGATGCAGTACACAGTGAAATAAAACAACATTCCTCCTGAACCCAGGTGCTCAAGATCCTCACCACATAAAGTGCATGTGTGCAACTGCTGCAAACAGTGCAAAAGACAACACAAGACAGTGCAGGACAATACACAAAATCTAAAAATAAAAACAACAATAGCTCCGCCAGTAAAACCTGTCGTGACAGAATAAAGTGCACAGTAGCAGAAAAATGTAAACAGAGAAATGTAAACAGAATTGTGCAATTCTACAGTAGCAGCAATCAAAATAAACAGAACAGTGACCAAAGGATTTGGACAGAATATTGTGCAAAAAGAGCAAGTACCGGAAGATCAGCAACAAACGGCATGTAAACATTTTGCGATAATTAAAGGTGAATTTTGCTGAAACCTGGGTGTGAGAAGTGTATGTGTGTTAAGTCCAGTTGTACAGATCAGTCACACAGTTGTGTGTAAGTGTGTGTGAGTGTGTGTAGTGTGTATCTGTGTGAGAGAGAGTTCAGTTCAGATGTTTGTTGAGGAGCCTGATGGCTTGCAGGAAAAAAACTGTTGCACAGTCTTGATGTGATGGCCTGAATGCTTTGGAACTGTTTTCCTGATGGTAGGAGGGTGAAGAGTGTGTGTGACGGGTGTGTGGTCATCCACAATGCTGTGTGCTTTGCGGATGCAGCGTGATATGTAAATGTCCATGATAGAGGGGAGAGAGACTCCGATGATCTTCTCAGCTGTCCTCACTATACTCTGTAGGGTCTTGCGATCAGAGATAGTGCAGTTCCCAAACCAGGAAGTGATGCAGCTGCTTAAGATGCTCTCGATGGTCCCTCTGTAGAACGTGGTCAGGATGAGGGAAGGGAGATGGAGCTGGTGTTAAGTGACCAGGTGCGGTTGTCTGCCAAATGAACACCAAGGAAGTTGGTTCTCTTGACGATCTCCACTGAAGATCAATCGATGATCAGTGAAAAATGGTCACTCTGTGTTATCCTGAAGTCAACAACCATCTCTTCAGTTTTGTCAACGTTTAGAGACAGGTTGTTGGCTCCACACCAGGCTGTTAACCGTTGCACCTCCTCTTTGTATGCTGACTCGTCATTCTTGCTGATTAGACCCACCACGGTTGTGTCATCAGAAAACTTAATGATATGATTCGAGCTGTGCATTGGTGCACAGTCGTGAGTCAGCAGAGTGAACAGCAGTGGACTGAGCACACAGTACACTTTGTGTGCCTCATGACGAGCCTCTCGAAGCACTTCATCATGATGGGTGTGAGTGCAGCAGGATGATAGTCATTGAGGCAGGAGACAGAAGACTTCTTCGGCACAGGAATGATGGTCAGCGTCTTGAGGAACCTAGGGACAGTGACGCTGCTCAGGGAGATGTTGAAGATGTCGGTAAGGATATCCGCTAGCTGTTCTGCACATTCCCTGAGCACTTTGCCAGGAATGTTGTCTGGTCCAGCAGACTTCCGTGGGTTAACTCTGCATAGAGTTTTCCTCACTTCAGCTGTGGTTAGACAGATCACCTGGTCACTGGGAGGAGGGATGCTCTTCCTAGCCACTACGTTGTTCTGCACCTCGAACCGGGCGTAAAATTAGTTCAGCGCATCTGGGAGGGAGGCATCACGGTCACAAGCAGGTGGTGGTGTCTTGAAATTCGTGATTCGCCGGGTGTCTCCGCTGTCCTGGAAGTAGCCATGGATTCTCTTGGTGTGTGCGCGCTTCGCCTCTCTGATGGCATAGGACAGTTTGGCCCTTGTTGTTTTTAAGGCCGTCTTGTCCCCTGCTCTAAAGGCAGAGTCTCTTGTTTTTGGCAGCGCACGCACCTTGGCGGTCATCCATGGCTTCTGGTTGGAGCGTGTGGTGATGGTCTTGGAGATAGTCACGTCATCAATGCACTTGCCGATGTAGCTGGTCACTGTTGACGTGTACTCTTCAAGTTGATGAAATCACCATTGGTTGCAGCTTCCCTGAACATGTCCCAGTCAGTGTTTTCAAAGCAGTCGTGGAGAGCAGACATGGATCCTGCTGGCCAGGTTCTCACTTGTTTTCGAGATGGTCTTGAACAGTGGGAGTGAGAAAAGGATCAGAAATAGTCTCAGTTAAATGTCTGTAGGTATCAATTTTTTTTACAATATCTTCATTAAATATAAAGTATAACTCATGAGACATGTGGCTTTTAACACAGTACTTTTCTGTATTGCTCCCGGACTGATTCCATGTATTTATATTTGAAATAAAAATAATGTTCATTGCAGAAAATTTATATTCATGGCACTTCATCATCTATTAATTATCATTTTGAGCAATATTAACTGTGAATGCTTGACTGCAAATCTTTGCAAAGATTATTAAATTGTGGCTATTATAATAGAAAAAAAGGTCACTCAGATACTGTGTTGTGAGACTATTCAGTGCTTAATATGTCTGTAACATGCTCACTGGTTTCACGCTGGAGAAATAAAAGAGGCACTAGTTCACCAAGCTGAGCTCTCTTCATTCACTTTCACTTTTGCCACACTGGGGCTCACCCACACATTTGAGGTTTCGGACACTTTCCCTTGAAGCCCGCCATAGTACCAATTTCATATTTCTTACACCAAAGTACTAAACCACATAGCGAGTTCAAATGTTTTCAATGTACATGTGTAGATGTTTTTTCACAGTCTCCACAGGAAGTAAAGCTGCTTCTATGTTTCTTCAGATTGTTGCTTTGTGCAATCTTCTAGCTGCTAGCTTTCTTTACCTTGCATCTTGCAGATTTGAAGCAGTGTGTGATCCATCTTATTGGTGTTGCTGATGATTAACTTGTGACAGTTGATGTTTTATACTATTTACGTATAGAAAAATATATAATGTAGTAATTATTTACATGAGTTACAGTGAGTGTTGTTTTAAAATGATTAGATTCAAACTTGTCTTAATTTCTTATTTGCATGTGAGATTAAACACAGTTGTGGGGAAGTGGTTTAGATCTTTATCATTTTTGGGGATAACCACAGTCAGCTTCTAGCTGAAGAAGTGGTGGTGGAGTGGGGGATGTTTGTCCTTTCTTACTAAAAGAGGAAATGTTTTCTCATCTTCAAACTACCCTTTTACCCTCCAACCATACCACACACTCTTTTTCCTCTTCTGATTGGCTATAACCCCAATGTGGAGATCATATCTACATTATTATTGTATATTTAAATGCTAACACATTTTAATGATCATCATCTTCATCAGCAGCAGCCATGTTCTGCCGTGCTCTTCTGCTGGTTCTTCTGGGGCTCTCCTGCCTTCAGTCCTTCACCATGGCAGAGCGTAAGATTTTTATTTGTGTATTTTAAATATAGCGATTACCCTTTTTTATCATTAATAAATTAAAGTTATCTGTGTAAAATGGCTTTATGACTAACATGACTTCAATCTTTATTTTAAAATAAATGAGTAGATATAAAGAAATTATTTTTATATTTTGTTACAGATGCACATGGAGCAGGATTGTGCTGTTTTGAGTTTCATAAAACCCCGGTGCCTGCAGCGAACGTTGCAACTGTTGAAGAAACAAGATTCGACTGTACACTTCCTGGAGTCATGTGCGATTTCAACCTGTTCCTTTTTTTATATAATTTAAATAATGTGATTCACAGACCACAGTTCTACCCTGATCTTTATCTTCTTTCCCCTACAGTCTTACAACAAAAAAAGGACATCAGATTTGTGCAGACCCTGAGGTGGACTGGGTGAAGGAGATTCAGATTCAAATTTAATAAAAATGTTGTTTAAAAGCAAATTGATGTCTTGCCTAAAGGAACAACTTTTTTATATATCAGACATGCACCTGTAACTGCTGATTATTGATTATTATTGATTGCTGATTATTAACATTTCCACACAAGTAAATGTATAGCTCACAGCCTCTGGATTTGCTTCATGAATAAAGTATTTTTACAAAACTAAAAAAAGCTACATAGCTTCTTTTTCCTTCTGCAATGGAATGATCTATATGTTATGATGGGGAAAGAATGGGGAAAAACTGCCCTGAGGCTGTAATTGGTGCCAAAGGAGCTTCAACAAAGTACTGAACAAAGGCTGTGAATATTCATGTATGTGTGATCTTTTTTTTTCCTTGGTTTTTTATTTTTAATAAATTTGCAAATATTTTAAACTAATTTCTTTCATGTTGTCATTATGGGGTATTGTTTGTAGATTTTTTTATTAAAATAATAAATTAAACCTATTTTGAAATAAATCTGTAAGATAACAAAATGTGGAAAAAGTGTAATGCTGTGAAAACTATTCAGATGCGCTGTAAATATATGAAAATATAAATAAAAACCAGCAATTAAGGTTGCAAAAGACAGTGAACTCTGCCAGTTTCCGAACACGAATAAGTGGGAAAGGTTGCGTTGGGAAGGGCATAGAGCGTTAAAAATAAATAAATATTAAAATTGTATATGAGTTTTTTTAGACAATTATATTTGTAGAGAAAAAGATCTTTTCAGAAAAACTCTATAAAATGTTTTTGGGACATCTGCTACTAGCGTGACCAGACATCTAAACAGAAAATAGACAAACATTGAAAACCCATGAATCCTTGAAAAGATGCAAATACAAGTTTTAATGTTCAGCTTGTGCCAGCTTAATTTTACATTAATAACCAATAACATTGTATATTATTTAGTATAAATATAAGCTTGGTTTGCACTCATTATGTAGTTTGTTTTTTAGCATTATTTCTAACATAATTATTGTTAATTTTATTCGAGACGGGTTTGGAATATTACAGTTATTCACAAAAAATAGTTGTTGATGATGACATTATATACGATGTTAAAAACCACTGAAATTCTGTCAGATAAGAGTGACACTGCAGAAAGAAAAACACACAGGATATTTAGACATAGAACATAGAAAACCACTCATAGAGAAGTGCACAGAAAACTAAGCTGAGCTGAGACAGAGACAAACTTTAAGCAAGAATATATAAAAAGAGCACTTTCTATAATAGGAGCATTTAGTACCCAGTCATTGGGCACATTGGCGGTCATCCACGGCTTCTGGTTGGAGCGTGTGGTGATGGTCTTGGAGATGGTCACGTCATCAATGCACTTGCCGATGTAGCTGGTCACTGTTGATGTGTACTCCTCCAAGTTGATGAAATCGCTGTTGGTTGCAGCTTCCCTGAACATGTCCAAGTCAGTGCATTCAAAGCAGTCCTGGATAGCGGACATGGATCCTGCTGGCCAGGTTCCCACCTGCTTTCAAGCTGGTCTTGAACATCTGCTGAGTGGTCTGTATGCTAAATATAAGTATAAGCATAACAGAGATGTGGTCTGAGTACCCAAGGTGGGGACAGGGCTTCGCCCGGTATGCTCCCCGGATGTTTGCGTAAACAACATCCAGCATGTTTTCTCCTCTGGTTGCAAAGTCCACAATCTGGTGAAATTTGGGAGCATAGTTGAAATCTCTGGTGACAATAAACAATCCATCAGCGTGTGTGCTTTGTGGTTCGTTATGCTCCCGTACAGTAAACTGAGCATTTCTTTAGCATTAACGCTAGGTGGTATGCACACTCCGAGCACAATAGTGGTTGTGAATTCCTGTAGTAAATAAAAAGGTCTGCATCTCACAACCATAAACTCCAACAGCGATGAGCAGTAGGTTAAAATGAAGACAAAGTTTTTACACCATTCCGTGATGAAGTAAACACACAGACTGCCACCATGAGTCTTACCACACAGAGCTGCATTTCTGTCGGCAAGCTCGTCCAGCTGAATGGCGGCATCCGGAACTCTGTCGCTCAGTCACGTCTCAGTGAACACAAAGACGCAGCAGTGTTTGTACTCATGCCAAGTAGCTTGATGGAGTCTGATGTAGTCCAATTTGTTGTCTATGGAGCAGCCTTTTGCCAGCGGTAGAGATGGTAGAGCAGACCAGCTAGGGTTAGCTTTTAGTCTAGCACAAGCCCCCGCTTACTTTCCATGCTTCCGCTTCCTCGTGCAGCACTACCAATTCCCCCTCCCTTGTCCATCTGATAAACATGAAACTTAAAATCAGAAGGGGTTAGAGTTTGAAAGTAAGGGAGCATTAAGTGAGGAAGCCAAGATGGGTAGTGTCGCCCGAGAACTGCTGGGGAGAAAGACCGTCTCTAGGTTATGTATGTAAACCTAGTTCCCTGAGGGAACGAGACGAGACTTTGGGAATGTGCCTGAGTGTTTATGCTCTGAATAATGTGGGTAATCAGTCAAAAATTGGACGCTGGTCATTACGTCACGACCAGGAGTATAAAGCGCATATAAAAGAAGCCAGTGGCAGCTTCTGTAAGGGAGAAGGAAGCGCGGCAGGGACGGCAGAGGTGTGGCATAGAGATGCAGCGTCTCGTTCCCTCAGGGAACTAGGGTTACATACATGAGATGTTCCCTTTCAGGAACTTGAGCTGTGTCGAAATGCTTTGGAAACGAGTGTCCAATAATGCCATACTGACCAGTTCCTGCCTAGTGTGTGTCTGTCACCACAGCTAGAGAAGTACTGAGGGGCCAGGAGCGGCACTGCGGTCTAGGGTAAAAAAACACACAAAAGGTAAGTGGGGTGGACCAACCCGCAGCATCACATAGTTCTTGGAGGGAACTCCAAAGGACCGAGACATTGAGGCAGCCACACTCCGGGTGGAGATAGCTCTGACCTGGATTGCATTAACAATCAACCTGCTCAGAGCCTGCTTATTAGCAAGGAGGCCTCTCCTAGGAGGGCTATAGCAGTTGAGCAGCTGATCAGTCCTTCTTCAGGGACCGTCCTGTGGATGTAGGTGTCCGGTGTGTGCACCGGACAAAGCCGGTTCAGATTCTCCTGGTCTGGGGCCTGAAATGGAGGAGGATAGAATGACTGTAATCATATGGGTCGTGGGATGACCGAGGGCTACCTTGGGGATGTAACCCCTTGTACGGCGGTACAGGAAAGCATTTGCTATACTTAGGGTATACTTCAGGAGAGAGGGGGGCCCACAGACAGGGCCTGCAGGTCCCATACTCTAGAGCAGTTGGCCAGCAAGAACACAGTCTTGAATGAAAGGTGCATTCAAGATGCCTTGGATAAAGGCTTGAAGTGGGGTTCAGAAAGAGCCCCCAAAACGACAGTCAGGTCCCACCCAGGCACTCTAGGTCGCACCGAAAGTAACGCCTCAGCCTTCGGAGAAAAACGCGTTACCTTCGGGTCTTGCCCAGATATGGCCCGGCCACGGGGCATGATAGGCCGAAATGGCAAATGTGTAAATTTTTGGGTGGACAGAGCCAACCCCTGGCAAACCGTCCCTGGAGGAATTCCAGCACTAAAGCAACCGGGCAATGGACTGTATGTTCTGCTCACACCATGAGAAGAACAGACGCCACCTGGCAGCAAACAACCTCCTCGTGAAGGGAGCTCTGGAGTGGAGAACGGTCTCTACCACCTCGGTGGAGAGACCAGAACCTCTAAGCTGTGCCCCCTCAGAGGCCACAGCCACAGCCTCCACAGCTCTGGGCAGAAGTCCTCACCACAGTTTGCGCGGCCACCATGGCGCAACCAGGAGAAGACAGACTCTGTCCCGGCAAAAGCTCATCAGAACTCCCAGGAGCAGCCTGATGGGGAAAAACTTACAGACGCATCCTCGGTCACGCCTGAGATATGGCATCAAGCCTTGTGGGGCTAAAGGAGTAAGGAAAAACAAAAGGGGATAGTGTGACATCTATTGAGACGCAAACAGATCCACCTGGGCTCTTCTAAATTTCTCCCAAACCTGCTCCACCTCACTGGGGTGGAACTGCCATTCCCCGGGTCTCAACACCTGCCTCGACAGCTGCCTCATTCAACCAGCCCGGGATCAATAAGAAACACTTCAATGAGAAGTGTTTTCCCTGGGCCCAAAGGAGGATCTGGTGACCTTCTAGATGGTTGATGTAGGAGACCACCGCAGTATTGTCCGAACGGACCAACACGTGGTGACCCCTGAGGTCCGAGAGGAAATGCTTCATTGCTAGAAGCATGGCCAGCATCTCTAGTCAATCGATGTGCCAGTGTAGATGGGGCCCCTCACACAGACCTCTTGGGGAGCGACTACTCATGACTGCACCCGTCGTTATCATTAAGTGGCGACCGGGCACTCCCATCACAGGGCCCAGAGATAGGAACCGGAGATCTCTCCAAACATCTAAGGCATGACCTTGATAATGCGGAGTGGGTTGCCCCTCTATTATAACCTGCGGGTCCTGAGCCACCACTAAAGGGGACTCATGTACCGCAGGCCAAGTGGAATCACACTGGACGCAGCTACCATAAGCCCTAGCAGTTCCTGGGACTGCTCGACAGTGAGAAGCTGCCCTTCTCTGACCTTCCTGACAGCCCTAAGGATGGCCACAGTGTGGGCAGGGAAAGCTGCACACACAAAGTTGTTGAATCCCATACAACACCGAGATAGGTGATTCTCTGTAACGGAGAAAGCACACCCTTTTCGGCATTCAGCCTAAACCCCAAAGCCTTCATGTGGGCGAGAACGACATCTCGAAGCCGGACAGCCAACTGCTTAGACTGAGCTAGGATCAACCAATCATTAATGTAGTTGGGGATGCGGATGCCCTGAGACCCCAGGGGAACCAGACATTTCGTGCAGGGCAAGGCCAAATAGAAGAACCCGGTATTGGTAAGCTTGGGCCCCGAAAGTGAACCTCTGGAACCTCCTGAGGGAAGGTAGGATGGATACATGTAGTACGCATCCCTTAGACCTACCGTGACAAACCAGGCCTTGGATCTGATTTAAAGCATGACCTGCTTAAGGGGCCAGCGTTTTGGGAGCACCCTGAGACGGCTATACGGGAGGCGAGATCTCCAGGCCCACAACAATGCCAGGTGGAGACCAAGGAGAGAGCTCGCTGGGGCTTGCCATGCCCTGAAGCACCGAGGGTGGAAGGGTTAATAGACCAGGTTCCTGAGGGGGCCGGGATAGGGCGGGCACCGGATAGAATGGTGTGGCACACCACTTTTACGGCCAGATCCCAGAAAGGTCTGTGTCAGGATCCTTAATAAAAAAAATGTTTATTTTTTATTTATTTTTTCCTTCATCAAAGCCTTCCTGTTGAAAATGACAGTCCTCAGGTCTGTGACCTACATGGCTTCAACACGAGCGGCACGCAGGATCCCTCATAGTGGAGAACGAGTCGCGACATTGCGTTTCTGCACCTCCCGATGGAGACGAGGGCCACGGTCGGGGCTGTGCATATCAATCCCGAGAGAGAAACAGCTCGCTAGCATTGCTCCATAGCTTACAGCTAATATATATATATATATATATAAACTATATAAACAAATATATATTCATTTTTATTATTATTATTATTATTATTCTGAGGAGTGAGAGCAGAATGTGCACAACGAGCGTGGGGCAATATGCGCAGATCATGCATAAAATGTGCAGAGAATCTGCGCCATAAGTGTGCAGAATGTGCATGAAAAAAATCTTGATGGAAAAAATCTGGATACATATGCCAGGGAACCACCGGCCATGCCTCCCTTCAAGGCTCATACTCTCAATCAGCCTCTCCCTGCTCAAGACATCTACACCTGTTTCCCATTTACCTTTTCCCTTTATAAGGTCTGGCGCTCTTACCCCACACCTTCACAAAATGCACAGATGTGGCTTTGACCGCGCCCATGCTTCGGGGCATCCGCATTTGGAACTATATCAACAATTGGTTGAAGTGTTTGTGTGTGTATTGTTGGAATTGGAATAGCCAGAAATCAATATGAATGGCCATGACTGTAAAACATTCACTTGTCTGGCTACCTGGCCATCAATATGAATGCCAATTCAATATCAATAGCCAAACATGTATAACAATATATTTTACAGTCAGCCATTAATGTGATAAGAGACTATGTATGAAAAGAGTATGAATGGATACCTGAGTTTAGCAGGTGGCTCTCAAACAGGGGGAGGGAGAAAAGGATCAGACATAGTCTCAGATAAATGTTTGTTAGAATCTCATTTTTCATATTAACTTTTTATAAATGAAATAAAAATAATGTTCAATGCAGGAAATGTATATCTATGGCACTTCATCATCTATAACATCATTTTGAGCAATATTAACTGTGAATAATTGACAGTAAATCTTTGCAAACATGTTTAAATGTTCTAGCTGCTAGCTTTCTTTACCTTGCATCTTGCAGATTTGAAGCAGTGTGTGATCCATCTTATTGGTGCTGCTGATGATTAACTTGTGACAGTTGATGTTTTATACTATTTATGTTTAATAAAAATATAATGTAGAAATTATTTACCTGAGTTACACTCAGTGTTGTTTTAAAATGATTAGATTCAAACTTTTCTTTATTTCCTTTTTGTTTGTGAGATTAAATACAGACGTGGGGAAGTGCTTTAGATCTTTATCATTTTTAATAACCACAGTCAGCTTCTAGCTGAAGAAGTGGTGGTGGGGGATGTTTGTCCTTTCTTACTAAAAGAGGAAATGTTTTCTTATCTTCAAACTACACTTTTACCCTCCAACCACACCACACACATGCTTTGACAAAGTGCAACAGGATGCAGAGAAAAACTCAAAAGAACATGAGAGGTAAACATAGAGGGCAAAACATAAAGTAGCAAATCAAACAAAAAACTCATCTTGTGAAAAAGTAGCAACAGACAGCGATAAAAACAAGACAACACAGTGAAGAGAATTCAAAATGGAAATGTACAAAACTGTTAGGAGCTAAACAAATTTGGAAAAACTCTCGCAAATATAGGTCTAGGCTTAAATACTCTGAGTGGCAAAGGAGGAAAAAAAATGTAACAGTAGTCAAGTCAAGTTTATTACTATAGTGCTTTTCACAACAGACATTGTCTCGAAGCAGCTTTACAGAATTTTAAGAGTTAAAGTGAATTGTGTCTATTTATCCCTGATGAGCAAGCCAATGGCGACTGTGGCAAGGGAAAACTCGCTAAGATGATATGAGGAAGAAACTTTAAAAGGAACCAGATTTAAAAGGGGAACCTCATTTGGGTGACATCAAGAGTGTGATTATGTTCTTTAAACAATACATAACACTGGAAAGTGAGAACTAACATGAGCATGTGATTAAGTAATGTCCTTTTTACAGTCTTTTACGGCCATTTGTGGTTATAGAACCAGGAGCTACTGAGCAACTCATAAAATAACTCAACATTTGCGTTCATCACAGATTCAACACCAGCTTTTCCATGCCAGAGCTTTTAAAAACTCAAGGAGGTCCAGTGTCCAAACTCCACATGAAGTGGGATACAATTGGCGCTGGTATGTCTCTAGATGGTTCGGGATGTTTGCAGGGTCAGCATCTAGTTCTTTAAAGCCCCACAATCTTCATGAGGTGGGACGTAACTGGAGCTGGAGAAACCTCAGGATGCCTCGGGATGGTTAGAGAAAGAGATGCAGTGGAGAGGAATAACAAGTTGATAATGTTCATGTGATCAGATCTACTGGAGCACAATGTTATGGTGAGATGTGTGTTATGTGTAGAACTTGCTAGAAATGGTTTTAATCTGCACTTGAAGTGGGGAGTGTTTCTGAGCCCCGTGCACTGTCAGGAAGACTATTCGAGAGTTTAGGAGTTAAATGTGAGACTGCTCTACCACCTTTAGTGGATTTTGCTATTCTAGGAACTACTAGAAGTCCGGAGTTTTAGTATCTTTAGTATCACCTAGTGTCAGGATCTACCGGGCACACTGTGTGCACTTCCAGTTTCGTGGCACGCACTTCCAGTTCTGCAGTGAGCACTTCCGGGTCGGCGGCCATCTTGCTGTTTTTTTCTGTGCCTCCCGGTATTTAAGGACAACCATGACTTTACCTTGATGCCAGATTTTCTTACTGGCTCCCTAGCTGATCCTGTTTCTGATCCTGTTTCTATGTTGTTTTCAACTCTAGACTGTTCATTGGACATTGCTTTTGCCTGTGCCCTTTCATTAGGGTTTGCCACGGTGGATCATCCTTCTCCATACCACCTGCCTCTACATCTGCCTCTTTCACACCTACTACCTGCATGTATTTTCTCAACACATCCATGAACCTCCTTCTTGGCCTTCCTCTTTTCCTCCTTTCTGGTGGCTCTATTTTTAGCATTCTTCTACCAATATAACTCATGTCCCTCCTAGGCACATTTCCAAACCATCTCAATCTCGCCTCCTCAACTTGTCACCAAAACGTCCTACATGGGCTGTCCCTTTAATAAACTAATTTTTACACTTGTCCATCCTCGTCACTCATAATGAAAACCTTAACAACTTCAGCTCTGCTACTTCCAGCTCCACCTCCTGCCTTTTACTCAACGCCACTGTCTCTAATCCATACAACATCGCAGGTCTCACCACAGTCCTATAAACGTTCCCTTTCATTCTTGCAGATACTTTACCATCACAAATCACTCCTGTCACTCTGCTCCACCCTGTCTGCCCTCTTTTCTTTACTTCCCTAACACACTCTCCATTACTTTGCACTGTTGACCCCAGGTACCTGAACTCCTCCACCTTCTCCACCTCTTCTCCCTGCAACCGCACCACACCACTGCCCTCCATTGCATTTAAGCACATGTACTCTGTCTTACTCCTACTAACTTTCATTCCACTTCTCTTTAGCACATACCTCCACCTCTCCAGGGTCTTCTCAACCTGCTCCCTACTCTCAACACAAATAATAATATCATCTGCAAACATCACGGTCAAAAGAGACTCCTGTCTGACCTCGTCTGTCAACCTGTCCATCACTACTGCAAACAGGAAAGGGCTCAGGACCGATCCTTGATGCAGTTCAACCTTCACCTTGAACCAGTCTGTCATTCCTACTGCACACTTTACTGCTGTCACACTGTCCTCATACATGTCCTGCACCACCCTCACATACTTCTCTGACACACCTGACTTCCTCATACAATACCACAACTCCTCTCTTGGCATTCTATCATAGGCTTTCTCTAAATCCACAAATACACAATGCAATTCCTTCTGACCTTCTCTATACTTCTCCATCAACATTCTTAAAGCAAATAAGGCATCTGTGGTGCTCATGGTGTGACAGATCAACTAAATTCCCCTGTAGTTACTGCAGGTCTGCACATGTCCCTTGTTCTTAAAGATCGATACCAGCACACTCCTTCTCCATTCCTAAGGCATCCTCTCACCCACAAAAACTTATTCAACAATCTGGTTAAAAACTCCACTGCCATCTCTCCTACATATCTCCCCCATGCTTTTACTGGTATGTCATCTGGTCTAACTGACTTTCCACTCTTTATCCTCTTAATCGCTGCTCTCACTTCCTCCTTACTAATTCTATCCACTTCCTGCTTCACCAACTCCACATCATCCAACCTTCTCTCTCTCTGATTTTCCTCATTCATCATCTGCTCAAAATACTCCCTCCAACTTCTCAACAGACTCTCCTCAGTAGTCAACACATTTCCATCTCCATCCTTTATTGCTCTAACTTGCAGCACATCCTTCCCAGCTCGGTCCCTCTGCCTGGCCAATCAGCACAAATCCTTTGTGTCCAACCTCTCATATAGCTCCTCATATGCCTTTTCCTTAACTTTTTCCACATCTCCTTGTACTCCTGCCTACTTTTCACATCACTCTGTCAATCCCAATTCTGTTTTGCCAACCTCTTTCCCCTTATGCTCTCCTGCACTTCCACAGTCCACCAGAATGCCTCTTTGTCTTCCTTTTTATTTCCAGATGACACACCAAGTTCTTTTCTAGCTGCCTCCCTCATCACTCCTGCAGTAGTTACCCAATCATCCAGCACCTCTTTACTACCACCGAGCCCCTGACTGACCTCTTCCCTGAACCTCACACTACACTCTTACTCCTTCAGTTTTCACCATCTTATTCTTCTTTCAGTCCTCACTCTACTCGTCTTCTTCTTCACCTCCAAAACCATACTACAGACCACTATCCGATGCTGTCTAGCTACACGGTCCCCCACCAACACCTTACAGTCTCCAATCTCCTTCAGGTTGCATCTCCTAAATAGAACATATTCCACCTGTGTACACCTTTCCCTACTCTTATAGTTCACCCTATGATCATCCTTCTTTTAAAAATATGTATTCACCACTGCTATTTTCATCCTTTTAGCAAAACCTACCACCATCTGCCCTTCTACATTCCTCTCCTTAAAACCATACCTACCCATCACCTCCTTTTCACCTTTGTTCCCTTCACCTACATGCCCATTTAAGTCTGCCCCAATCACAAATCGTTCATTCCTGGGTACACCATCTACCACTACATCTAATTCACTCCAGAATCTTTCCTTCTCCTCAGCCGACTTGTGGAGCATAGGCACTGATGACATGAGTACTAATATGCGGAAGTAATACACACATACCATAAAGAAAGGAATGCACATTCCATAAAGACATTGCAGTTTAGACGCCAGGGTCTAGTTTAGCAGGTGGCTTTCAAACAGGGGAAGGGAGAAAAGGATCAGATATAGTCTCAGATAAATGTTTGTAGGAATAAAATTTTTCATAATATCTTCATTAAATTTAAAATATAAACTCATGAGACATATGTCTTTTAACCCAGTACTTTTTATATATGAAATAAAAATAATGTTCAAAGCAGGAAATGTATATCCAAGGCACTTCATCATCTATAACATCATTTTGAGCAATATAAACTGTGAATGATTGACAGTAAATCTTGCCAACATTTTTTTATTGTTTGTACAATCTTCTAGCTGCTAGCTTTCTTTACCTTGCAGCTTGCAGATTTAAAGCAGTGTGTGATCCATCATATTGGTGTTGCTGATGTTGTGAGACAGTTGATGTTTTATACTATTTACGTATAATAAAAATATGTAGAGATAATTTTTGCATGAGTTACAATAAGTGTTTTTTACATGATTAGATTCAAACTTGTCTTTATTTTTTATTTGTGTGTGAGATTGAACACAGGTGTGGGAAATTGTTTTAGATCTTTATCATTTTTGGGGACAACCACAGGCAGCTTCTAGCTGAAAAGCGGTGGCAGGGTGGGGGGATGTTTGTCCTTTCTTACTCAAAGAGAAAATGTTTTCTCATCGTAAAACTACTCTTCTACTCTCCAACCACACCACACATTCTCCCTCCTTTTCTGATTATAACCCCACTTTGGAAATCTATCTCTCCCTGTGAAGTCCAAAGACAAAGCCTTGCCACCTGGAACCCTCCAGAGTGGCCCAAGGGCCTTTGATGATGATCTAGGCACAAGCTCAAGGAGCCGGCAAACCTAAGGGTAGTCCTCTCCAGCAAGTGGGCAGCGGTGCGCAGGCCCTGACAACCTGAGAGCCTCAACCTTAGGAGGGCAGTGTACTCCTTATTACATAGTGCCCGTCCCTCTTGAGCACCAACAGGAGGTAAGGCTGTTAACTGTACCACAGGATGTTCATCAGGGATTAGCCACCTCCGGCGGGTGTCTTCATCCACCTCCGCCAGGCATCGTAGCGGATGCAGGAAACCCGCCGCGTCTTACGAGGCTACAACGGCTGCAACAGGGGGAGTGAGAAAAGGATCAGACATAGTCTCAGATAAATGTTTGTAGGAATCAAACCTGGTACTTTCAACCTGGTACTTTTAATATATGAAATAAAAATAATGTTCAATGCAGGAAATGTATATCCAAGGGACTTCATCACCTATAACATCATTTTGAGCAATATTAACTGTGAATGATTGACAGTAAATCTTTGCAAAATTTTTTTAATTGTTTGTGCAATCTTCTAGCTGCTTTTTTTTTTTTTTACCTTGCAGCTTGCAGATTTAAAGCAGTGTGTGAGCCATCTAATTGGTGTTGCTTATGATTACATTACATTTACCTTTGCGGCATTTAGCAGACACCCTCATCCAGAGCGACGTACAAAAGTGCTTTGGGTCTCTAGCAATAAATATATTTACACTGGTACGCAAGATTACAAAATTTAATATAAATATAACTCTTGATTTCTACAAAGCAAACTTGGAAAGTGCTATTGTAAGTGTTTCAGCAAGAGGTAGGTTTTCAATCGTCACATGAAGATAATCAGGGACTCCGTTGTACGGACATCTAGGAGAATTTCATTCCACCACCTCGGTGCCAGAACAGAGAAGAGCCTTGAAGTATACTTACCCCTTATTCTGAGAGAAGGAGGTACCAGTTGAGCAGTGCTGGAGGATCTCGGACAGCGTGATGCAGTGCGAGATGTGATGAGGTCTCTGAGGTGAGATGGTGCTGGTCCATTTTTGGCCTTGTAGGCAAGCATCAGTGTTTTGAATCTGATACGTGCAGCTACTGGAAACCAGTGAAGGGAGCGCAGCAGTGGGGTGGTGTGGGAGAACTTGGCAGCTGCATTTAGGATAATTTGCAGTGGACGAATAGCATTCTGGGGAAGACCTGCCAGCAGAGAGTTGCAGTAGTCGAGTCTTGAAATCACAAGAGACTGAACAAGCACCTGGGCAGCCTGTGTGCACAGAAATGGTTGAATCCTTTGGATGTTGCAGAGAAGAAACGACAGTTCATTGTCCATAGTTACCCCAAGGTTACGAGCAGTGGCTGAAGGGGAGAGCAAAGAGACAAAGTGTTATTTGGAGATCTTGACCTGTGGGTGAATCACCTGGGATGACCAGCAGTTCTGTTTTTCTGGGGGTTGAGTTTTAGTTGGTAAACACTAATCCATGAAGATATGTCTGTCAAGCATTCCGAGATCCGAGCGGAAGCCATGGTATCTGGTATGGGCAACCTGGGATAACCAGCAGTTCTGTTTTGCTAGGGTTGAGTTTTAATCAATAAGCACTCATCCGTAGTATGGGTATGGGCAACCTTGATTAGGTTGTGAGACGGTTGATGTTTTATACTATTTACGTAGAAGATATTTACAAGAACAAGCCACATTAGTAACATGTGAGAAGAAGGACAGTTGATTGTTCATAATTACCCCAGGGTTGCAAGCAGGGCCCAAAGGGGAGAGCAGAGAGTCATAAAGAGTTATTTGGAGATCTTGACGTGGAGATGAATCACCTGGGATAACCAGCAGTTCTGTTTTGCTAGGGTTGAGTTTTAATTAATGAGCACTCATCCATGAAGATATGACTGTCAAGCATGCCGAGTAGAAGCTGGTTTAGGTGGTTGTGATTCACTCTCCTCTGGGACAGGACAGCTCCCACACCCTTATTGGAGGCATCTAACTCCACAATGAAATGGTAAGGCTTGTAAGTTCAGGATAGATGAAGACACGAACTGGCTTTTGAATTTCTGAAATGCCTTTTTGGCCTCTAAGTCCCAGGAAAACAACCAGGAGGTGGATGTGAGCCTGCCCTGGACAAGTCAATGCTACATGTCCTGCGTTGCCACAACAGAGACAGATTCCCATGGAGTGCCCCCGTAGGCACTATACGAGGTATAGTGTGAGGATTGGCACTACCACTTCACCCTGGCTCACCACTTGGCTTTACCTGACAGCAGCAAGATCACATAGACTACCTTGGAAAGCTCTGCGGGGAAGGTAGATGGCTGGTGCTCAAAGGCCATCTCACACTGCATTAGGAAGAATCAGGAGAGATGAGCATCTGGCTGCATAGTTACACCAATTTTGCACAGCAGTCATGAGTTAAGGATTCCGGCACTCTTGGGAGGCAGTTCAGATGAGCCTAAAGAATGTCAGCTTTTTAGATTATATTCGAATGCAGGAAAGAGTCTTTAATAAGTGCAGCAGGTTTTGAATGTATTTGCTGAATTTGTGTAAGTAGTACACAACAACATGCATTAAAAATGCAAAACTTACACAATTATTGTAATTACGAGTAAAAAAAAAAGGCATCCTCTGCTGCAAATCAGTGTTTTAGGGGTTGTATTGTTTGTATACTGGGTGTTTTCGAAATAACCTTTGCATAAAAAACGTGATGAATAAAAAATCTTGGTTGTAATATATATATATATATATATATATATATATATATATATATATGGCTGGTAGAATATAGTTTTACAAAACAAAAGACCACACACTAAAAAAAAAAAAAAGCAGAATCTCAGGTTTTAGGATACACTTGCCAGGGAACCACCAGCCATGCCTCCCTGCAATGATTACACTCTCAGTCAGCCTTTTCCTGCTCTAAACACCTACAACTGTTTCACATTTACTTTTTCCCTTTATAAGTTCCCGACACCCTGCCCGCACTGTCAGAAATACTCGTTGCCAAAATAGAGCTACTAAATAGACTGCCATTTACGAGTGTTTCCTGTACTTCCATGCTCCTGGCAACTCTTCAGATGAAGCGCCCAAAAAAAGTTTGTGTTAGCATGTTAAGATACAATAAAGACATTGTAGTTTACTCCCGGTTTCTGACGACTGGTCTATTTGCATTACGGAAGATCCGACCTACACAGCACCTACCTTGATGGATTACCAACCTGCGGCAATAATTCGAGGTACTTGTCATTGCTCTCCACAAGGCATTTGCATCGGCTCCGGCTCACGCTAGTGCGGCTGCACCGCGTACCTCCTAAAACCCGATGGCACTTCCGGCTTCCTACTCCGGCAAAGCGGCCGAGTGCAGAGGCTAGTTTCCTTAAGCGACTTCCTGGCAACCTGGCTGCCAAACGTGTTCAGTGGGTCCTGTGCACAGTAGAGAAAAGCTTCTCGATTCAGTTTTGGTGCTGTCCTCTCCATTTAAACAGGGTGTGTCCTACTCTGGTGGGTCCTGAGCAGGCTATGGTCCTGGAACAGAAGGTACATACTCTTATAAGAAAGGAGGCCATAGAAAATGGTCCCTCCTTTACTCAGAGAGACTTCGGGGTTCAGAAAAAGGATGGAGGGTTGCATCCAATTCTAGAGCTACGCTACTTTAACCACTCGCTTCTAAGGCTCGGTTAAGAATGCTCACTCCTAAGAGATTGTGTTTTAGATGTCAGCAGTCTTGACCCAGGGTGAGGAAGGCAACCAGAGACCATTTGCCTTTCTGAGTCGGAAACTGCTGCCACGTGAAACCCGGTACTCCACCATTAAAAAAGAATGCCTGGCAATCAAATAAGCCCTGGAGAGCCTGAAGTATTACCTGCTAGGAAGAGAATTCACCCTGGAAACAGACCACAGAGCATTTACCTGGATCCCCACCATGAAGGACCACAATGCTAAGGTGACCAGGTGGTACCTCTCCTTGCAGCCGTACAACTTCAGAATCAGACATCGTCCAGGGAAGCAGAACCTGACTGCTGACTACCTGTCTCGCCACCCGGCAAGCTCGCAGCTTGCAGAGGGGGAAGGTGATGCACACACCTCCATGAGAGAATGGAGAGTGTGTGTGTGTGTGTGTGTGTGTATATTGTTGGGATTGGAATGGCCAGACATCAATATGAATGGCCATGACTGTAAAACATGGCTCTCAAACAGGGGGAGGGAGAAAAGGATCATAAATAGTCTCAGATAAATGTTTGTAGGAATCTCATTTTTCATAATAACTTTATAAAATTTGAATTATAAACTCATGAGACATGTGGCTTTTAACCCGGTACTTTTTATATATGAAATAAAAATAATGTTAAATGCAGGCAATGTATATCCAAGGCACTTTATCATCTATAACATCATATTAACTGTAATGATTGACAGTAAATAGTTGCAAAGATTTTAAAATTGTTTGTGCAATCTTCTAGCTGCTAGCTTTCTTTACCTTGAAGCAGTGTGTGATCCATCTTATTGGTTTTGCTGATGTTTAGGTTGTGAGACTGTTGATGTTTTATACTAATGATGTATAATAAAAATATAATGTAGAAATAATTTACGAGTTACAGTGTTGTTTTAAGATAATTAGATTCATACTTGTCTTTATTTTTTATTTGCGTGTGAAATTAAACACCGATGTGTGAACGTGTTTTAGATTTTTATCATTTTTGGGGATAACCACAGGCAGCTTCTAGATGAAAAATGGTGTCAGGGTGGGGGGATGTTTGTACTTTCTTACTTAAAAAGGAAATGTTTTCTTAAATCATACTACTCTCCTACCCTCCAACCACACCACACACTCTCTCTTCTCTTCTGATTGGCTATAACCCCAGTGTGGAGATCATATCTACATTATTATTGTATATTTAAATGCTAACACATTTTAACGATCATCATCTTCATCAGCAGCAGCCATGTTCTGCCGTTCTCTTCTGCTGGTTCTCCTGGGGCTCTCCTGCCTTCAGTCCTTCACCATGGCAGAGAGTAAGATTTTTATTTGTGTATTTTAAATATAACGATTAACCTTTTATCATAACTAAATTCAAATTATCTATGTAAAATGCTTTATGACTTTAACATAACTTCAATCTTAATTTAAAAATAAATGAGTAGATATAAAGATATTATTTTATATTTTGTTACAGATGCACATGGAGCAGGATTGTGCTGTTTTGAGTTTCATAAAAGCCGGGTGCCTGCAGCGAACGTTGACACTGTTGAAGTAACGAGATTCGAATGTCCACTTCCTGGAGTCATGTACGAGTTCAACCTGTTCCTTTTTTTATAAAATTTAAATAATGTGATGCACAGACCACAGTTCTACCCTGATCTTTTTCTTCTTTCCCCTACAGTCTTACAACAAAAAGAAGATATCAGATTTGTGCAGACCCTGAGGTGGACTGGGTGAAGGAGGTCATCAAAATCAAAACACCAACTTTGTCTTAAACATCAGATTTAAATTTGATAAAAATGTTGTTTAAAAGCAAAGTGATGTCTTGCCAGGAACAGGAACAACTTTTTTATATATCAGACATGCACCTGTAACTGCTGATTATTGATTATTATTGATTGCTGATTATTGACATTTCCACACAAGTAAATGTAAAGCTCACAGCCTCTGGATTTGCTTCATTGAATAAAGTCTTTTTACAAAACTAAAAAAAGCTACAAAGCTTCTTTTTCCTTCTGCAATGGAATGATCTATATGTTATGATGGGGAAAGAATGGGGAAAAACTGCCCTAAGACATAAGGCTGTAATTGGTGCCAAAGGAGCTTCAACAAAGTACTGAGCAAAGGTTGTGAAACTTTATGTATGTGTGATCTTTTTTTCCCTTGGTTTTTTATTTTTAATAAATTTGCAAAGATTTCAAACTAATTTCTTTCATGTTGTTATTATGCAGTATTTTTAAGGAAAATAATAAATTAAACCTATTTTGGAATAAATCTGTAAGATAACAAAATGTGGAAAAAGTGCAGTGCTGTGAAAACCTTTTTAGATGCGCTGTATACAAATAAATAAATTAAACCCAGCAATTAGGGTTGCACAAGACAGTAAACTCTTAGTGCCAGTTTCCAAACACTGATAAGTGGGGAGGTTGCGTTAGGAATGGCATAAAAAATAAAAAAAAAATAATAAAATAAATAAATAAATAAATTATATTGTAAGTATAATGTTAAGAAGATTTTCCCCTCAGGTCCTTATGCTCTCTCTTTGCCACACTGTAGAGGCCTCGGAACAATGAAAGGACAACCCACATGAATCAAAACACGTCTGTTTTTTTTCAAGATCACTGTTCAAAGAATATGTATCAGAGCAGAGTATTTATACACACAAAACTTTTGCAACAAAGGCGCCACGTAGGCGGGGTTATTGTGCGATGGAAGGGAGTCAACGTCCCTTCTCGCGAGATGAGCATCTGACTAGACAGTAAAACACAGAAAGTGAAAACAGAGGTGCGTTATAAAGAAAAAACAGAACATAATCTTCTCCTAAGTGCTTTTCGTGCTGTACACAGGTTCAGCATTAATCAACATTGTTATCTTAAAGCCAGCTAAGACATAGGTATGTATAAGGAGGAACATAATATACACGTAGAAAAACAGAAACATGTTCGGTGACCTTCAACTACTCCTGCAAAATCAAGCTGTGGAGTAACATTGTAGCAAACATAAATCTTGGTACAATTAGTTCATTCTCAAGACACAAGCAAGCACATATAAAATACATTCTCACAATATATATATATTTGTAAGATATCCTTGATCACTAGTCCTAGATTAGGTTGACCCAAAACACTCAGTTCTGGTCTATATCCGCTCTTTTGGTATGGCTAATCCTCGCTTTGTTGCTCCTGCTAAACGAATAACATGACCAGATGTGGAGTTATTATCGTTAACCATTTTTATGTTCTCACAGTATGGTAATATGTATCTTGTTGCCATTAGTAATTATAGTAATTCTGCTGTATGCTTCTAGAATAAACTTTTTATGCATGTTTCTGTTGACCATACCCTGAACTATCCTTTTGTGGCATGATGTGTTACTTCGCTCATACACACAAAGTGGTTCCTTTATTTCTGTTTTAGGCTTATCTTTTGCAGGCCCAACATGACCTTGTCGGATTGTCTCTCACACACACACACACACACCTCGCAGTCCTCCCTTTTTCTCTCCATCTCTTTGGAAGTATATCTTCATGTGTGAAACAATAAACTTTGGAACTTCTCTCTGAATGCCGACTTGTGTGTTTCATTGAGACTTCCCCGTGCACGTAGGAGAGCAAAGTTTAAAAGGAAAGGCTGAATTCAGGGGTATCCTGTCCAGGGGACAGAAGGCAATCCTGCCCATGTGGCAGAGGATAAAACATTCCTTACAGTTTTTGGGGGCCCGTCTGGGATATCCGTGTTCGGGTAAGTGCTGATTTGGTATCTTGTCATACTGTTCAATGTGTAGGCACTTACCTTGTATGCTGCTATCCGTGTTGTGCTGATTTGGTATCTTGTCATATCGTTCAATGTGTAGGCACGCACCTTGTATTCGTAAGCAAACTTGTTGTCGACGTTGTACCGTCGTGTAGCGATGACATAAAAAATGTCATTAAACTGCCTTATCTATCTCAATCTCTGGCCTCCAACCTTTGTGTCTAACATTGTCAGACAGTTGTACCTATATTGGGTCATGGGTAATTCTGGAACTAAATATCCTAAACCAGATCCTGAGGATGCCCCTCGGGACTGGATGAATCATTGTGGTCTTACCTTTCATACTACCCCCTGACTAGACAATTTAGCAGGGTGGACTGAACCACAACCTCAATTTCTGACTTATCCTTGTGGTGGTACCTTTAAGTCTGAATACCTGAAGTCTGCACATTCCCAAATTTATGAAGGTTTCGGTGATCCTAACTGGGGTTATTCTTACATAGGCGATAGTTATCAAAAATGGGTAGAAATGAAACCAATCTGGGATGACTATTACTCCATACCAAACTCAAAAAGAGAGCTTAAGTCTCTTAACAAAATTGAAGCAAAGCCAAAACCATCTTTATTGCCAAATGCTCCACCTCCACCCTATCGGGATGGCGGGTTAGTGTCTCCTTCGGTCCCAGAGATCGATCCTCCTCCTTGGCCCAAAACCCAAACTAATGCGGTATGCGTATGGTCAAAGTCGGCCTGTGGCCTCAAATTACATCCACCATCGATCGGGGAACTTAGGGACATTATCTGGGTTCTTCCATCCCTATCTAAACCTCTGCATTTCATTGACATGCTAATGAGCTCTACCCACCATAATAGGTTGACAGGCGCGGACTATAGGTTTATCCTTCATGCAGTACGAGGGAACAATTATGATGAGGTAAAGCTTATTGCCAAGGTGCCCAATTCACACCCTAGGAATGATGAGATTAAAATGGAAACAAAAACGGAGGTGAAGGACGAGGTGGAAAGGTCGAAAAAAAGTAAGAGCAAAACCACCCACTATTAATATCACTGGGCTGAGCAATTTGCTCTCCCAGCGTTAAAAAAAGGAGTAGACCAAATTCCTACTCCAACGGGCCAATAGAGATCTCTCTCAAGTAACTAACTGTAAACAGGAGAAGGGTGAAACTACTTCCAAATATTTGACCCGATTTAGGGAGACTTGGACTTAATTGGGTGTGATGGAGTTAAAAGACGCAGACAGTAACCCTCTGTTCCTCACAACTTTTATGCATAACTGTTGTTCGGAGGTACAGAAAGTCCTGAAGTATCAGCTCACCGATCGTAGTAACATGATGGTTAGTCATTCAGGGGAGAGGGTGCGTATGATATAAGGTGATGGCAAGTGGCCTGCCTCACTGTGGCAGGAGACGGGGTTTTTTGGGGTAGAGGAAGAGGAAGGGGAAGGGGAAATATGTCTGGTGCTAACTCCAACCCAAAACGGCCCGGTGTATGTTACTACTGCGGGAAGAAGGGACATTGGGCTATAGAATGTAGAAAGAGACAATGGGATGAGAGTAAGAACCCCACTGGCTCCCCTCCTCTACCGCCTCCTCCTACAGAACCTAGCCCATTTGCATGAATGCAAATCAGACCCTATAACGCATAGTGGTGCCCACAGAGCCTAACCCCTACCATGCTGCATTGTACCTATGAATCCCCTCAGTTAAACGAAATGCCATTTCTCAAACTTTGCATCGATGGCACGGTGTACCCCTTTCTCTTTGATACAGGGGCGACAATGTCAGTGATAGGCAAACATAAACATTACCGACTGTTTTTTCTCTACCACACAGAAATTACCACTCCCTTCTTCACTGGAAGGATTGCCATCTCTCCTTTGGGTGGAGCATAAGGATGATTCGAGCTTGGTTCATTGTCCCCCTTATGAAGCTAAACTAAAACATTTGCATCCTGTGTTTTTCAAACAGTATCCTCTTTCTGAATCGAAGTTGCAGGGAATAGACAAAATCCTGACCTCTATGTTACAACAGGGTGTGATCAAGCCGTGTGTGAGTTCATACAACACACCCGTTAATCCAGTTCCTAAAACAGACGGCACTTAGCGCTTTACTCAGGATTTGAGAAAAATAAATGATGATGTGGTTCCTGTTGCACCTGTTGTGCCCGATGTGGCCTCTATTATCGCTTCAATCCCATGCAATCATACAGACTTCTCGGTGATTGACTTGTGTTCTGCCTTTTTAGGCGTTCCTGTAGAAGAGCAGATGCAGCCTCTTTTTGCCTTCACTCACAGGGGGCGCGAATATACTTGGACACGTCTGCCACAAGGATTCATTGACTCCCCAGCAGTCTTTTCCGCTGTGGTAAGGGATGCACTCTGTGATCTTGCCCTCCCCTCTGACTCTGTTGTCTTACAGTATGCAGATGATCTCCTGATCTCCGCAGTCTCTGAGGACCTCTGTGAACAAGCCTCCCTGTGCCTCCTGCGTCATCTGGCAAGAAAAGAATTCAAGGTATCCAAAACCAAACTACAGTTTTGTAGAACCACTGTGAAATACCTAGGGTTCGAACTCTCTCAAGGCAGCAAACGGCTCTCTAAAGATCATATACCTATCCCTGTCATTGCATTTCCATATTCCCTATCACCATCAGTCCTCCTGATTGAACTGACTAAGGCCATGCAAGCTACAGGTAACAAAAAATGGGTAGACTTACTACCTGCAGTCCTTGCCGAAATGAGAATGACTCCGCGAGAAGACGTCCACCTATCACCACACGAAATTTATTTTTGGGCCATTTACAATGCCCTGGAAAAAAGGTAAACCAACGATAGGTACAGCTGATCTGGATGTGCACATCGCCGAGTATTCTGCTGCCCTGATTGATACACTGTCAAAACATTATGAACTGGTCTCTAAATCTATACCTGTCATCCATCTGACACCAACCCATCCCTTCCAGGTGGGGGATGCTGTACTGGTTAAATCTCTAAAACCTAGGCGATTGGGTGAATGCAAATATGAGGGGCCAGCAGAAATAGTCGTGATCACACGCACAGGTGTATTAACTGACCTTTTTCCACAGTGGATCCATGCTACCAGAATCAAGAAATGTCCCACTGAAGGTGATCCCTCTTAAATTTTGTGTGTACATGTTCCCTGTATATCACTATTTTCCTTTATGTTACAGAAGCATAGCCTCTTGACCTCCCTATGAGTTCTCTAGAAGACGTGTATCGGTTTCTGTCATCATCTATCGAGGTTCGGTGACAACTCCTCAGACCCTTCTGTGCCGACTCTTCGGGCATCCTTACAACTGCAGGACGTATCAAGGAAAGCGGAACGACAATCTCTCATCAATCCAAGGATGTAACACAACCAGTGACCAGTATGGTTGTCCTTTTTCTCCTAATCGTCAGCCTTGGGGCTGGGATTCCCGCCCAGGCTCACCCACACAACAACACCTTCTGGCAATACGCCAACTGGACAGCTCGTCAGCACACAGCAGGTCCATGCTATGTGTGTCAGCAGTTACCATCTGCGGTAGGGTACAAGTCCCTAATACCCAACTCCCAGGACGAGACTGAAATCCTTAATGCTGCCGAATCCACCTGTATGAATGCCTTCTGTCTGAATGATCCTGTAATCCCAAATACACAACCTTACACATCGGGATTGTTGTCTTCTCATTCGTAATAGACCCACTCAGAAACTGATAGACCTCCTGATTGCTGTCACAGTAGCCTGGACCCGTTCCTCAGATGAGGAACTTTTTAGCCCTACCTCCATAAAACCTCACATTTCAAAAGAGTATGTTTTTCCCTTCCACCGTGAAGGACCTATTTCCCTCGGGGTCACCCCCAACCGCCTTGCGCACATACCTTTTCTGAGTATTTTGTCAAACAAACATGTCCTGACACGCATATCTGTTCTCTGATTCACCCGGGTAATGGCAGAGTATATAGAACAGAGGATTGATATTGGGTGTGTGGAAAGCAAGTATGTATGTATCTAACACATAATTGGGGTGGGGTGTGTGCTCTTACCCGATTCAGCTCGTCGTCATATATATTCAGACACCTCAACCGAACACAGACCCGGCAAAAATGGTCCGCTGTCTCTGATCCTGCCTTCCCTCACCCTGAACATCAGCTTAAATCCCGTTTTGTTACGTTTTGGGACGCCTTTTTCCCACAATATGGTATTACCCAGTTGTGGAATCAGATAGAAGTCACCCATTATCACCTGGCCACTTTCATTAATGAAACCCTCATCGCTGTTGATGGTATACGTACTGAGCTCACTGCTTTGCGCCTGACAATTCTACAGAATAGATTAGCTTTAGATATCCTGCTGGCTGAAAAGGAAGGCGTATGTGCATTGGTGGGGGATAGTTGTTGCACGTATGTCCCTGACAACGATGATGAACACTGAGTTATAGGTCAGTCAATTGAGAAAATGCGCGCCACGGCTCAGGATGATGAAAAGGGTAATCGAGGTAGGGGATGGGGATGGTTGTATACTCTGTTTGGTCATTGGGCGCCGTAGATTTCTTTGATAATCCCGACTGTCATCGTTTTTCCTGTTGCTATGCCTATTTGGACCATGTATTTTTCAATGTATCCAGCGATCATTCACCCGTATGCTTTCTGGTTATCAACCCATCCCTCGTGTTTCTGATTATTATCCTATTTCTATGCGACATGTCTGTTAGTTTAAGTTGTGATTCATTCATTCTTATTTATCATGGATAAAACGGGGGAATTGTATATCCTTGATCACTAGTCCTAGATTAGGTTGACCCAGAACACTCAGTTCTCGTCTATATTCGCTCTTTATATGCTTACGCTGTGAGGACACCTTTTGGTATGGCTAATCCTCGCTTTGTTGCTTCTGCTAAACGAATAACATGACCAGATGTGGAGTTATTATCGTTAATCGTACACACAAAGTGGTTCCTTTTATTTCTGTTTTAGGCTTATCTGTTGCATGCCCAACATGACCTTGTGGGATTGTCCCACACACACACACACACACACACCTGGCAGCCCTCCCTATTTCTCTTCATCTCTTTGGAACTTCTCTCTGAATGCCGACTTGTGTGTTTCATTAAAACTTCCCCATGCACGTAGTAGAGCAAAGATTGTGAGGAAAAGCTAAATTCAGGGGTATTCTGTCCAGGGGACAGAAGGCAATCCTGCCCAAGCGGCAGAGGATGAAACATTCCTTACAATATATATTATATACAGTGGAACCCGGTTATGTTGATGTCCTAGGGGGTTGCCAAAAAGCATCGAGATAACTGATGATTGAGATAAACGAAAATCAATATAGCGGCAATATATTATCGTGCTTGAAATTTCTTTATGTACATGATGTGCGTTAATAAATGAAAATGTGCATGCACATGTTTTTTGATGTTTTTTTTTACACAACAGTGTTGCCGCGAATTGTTTGATGAAGGCATGCTATAAAAATGTACATACATGTTGTACATACTGTCAGGAATCCACCTGCCACGCCCACTTCAGCGTGGCAGGTGCTTTCTCGGCCGCTTTCTCTGAAGCTCCCGGCTTCAATTGCACACATATGGTGCTCGTTTAGCATCATCACTCAGCTCCTATTTAAACTTCCACACTCTCACTGTCCGTTATTGTTGGTATATGTTGGTTCACGGCGGTCGTTGTTATTGCTCATGCATATCCCGTTATGTGCCTTCCCAAGCACGGCTTTCGCCTCCCATTCATCGCATAACATTGAACAACAAAAGGCATATGTGCCCTAACTAAGCAGAGATTCACCAGTAAACAATACAACACCTGTTGCATCTGGAAGGCTTGATGGCTTTTCGACAAAACTGACGTTAAATAGAAGAGTTTTTTAGGCAATTATATTTATAGAGAAAAAGTCAGGGCATGATCATTTCAGAATAACTAAAATGTGTTTGGGACATTTGCTACTAGCATCGCCAGACATCTAAGCAGAAAATAGACAAACATTAAGACCCAATGAATCCTTGAAAAGATGCACATACGAGTTCAAATGTTCAGCTTGTCCCAACTTAATTTTACATTAATAACCAATAACAATGTGCATTATTTAGTATAAATAAGGTTTATTTTGCACTCATATGATTAAGTTTATGTTTATTTAGCATTATTTCTAACATAATAATTGCTAATTTCATTAACGACTGGTTTAAAAGTATTACAGTTATTAACTTAATATACTTGGAGACAAATATTTGTTGATTGAAATTATATACGATGTTAAAAAAACCTTTAAAATTCTGTCAGATTAGAGTGATGCTGCAAAGAGAAACACATACAGGATATTTAGAACATGCAATACCACTCGTAGAGTGCACAGAAAACTAAGCTGAGCTGAGACGGAGACAAACTTTAAGCAAGAAAATATAAAAAGAGCTTTCTATAATAGTAGCATTTAGTACTTAATCATTGGGCACCTTGGCGGTCATCGACGGCTTCTGGTTGGAGCATGTGTTGATAGTCTTGGAGATGGTCAATGCACTTGCCGATGTAGCTGTTCACTGTTGCTGTGTACTCCTCCAAGTTGATGAAATCGCTGTTGGTTGCAGCTTCCCTGAACATAATAATAATAATAATAATATTATTATTATTATTATTATTATTATTATTATCATTGTTTAATTTTTTATAGCGCCTTTCCCAGGCTCAAGGACGGTTTACAAGGTACATACATATACATATTCGTCGGACATGGTGTGTGTTTTGTGGTTCATTATGGTCCTGTAGAGTACACTGAGCACTTCCTTAGCATTAACGCTAGGTGGTTTGCACACTCCAAGCACAATAGAGGTGGTGAATTCCCATGGTAAATAACAAGGTCTGCATCTCAAAACTATAAACTACAACTCTGTCGCTCAGCTACATCTCAGTGAACACAAAGACGCAGCAGTGTCTGTAATCACACCAAGTAGCTTGTCGGAGTCTGATGTAGTCAAATTTGTTGTCCAGGGGGCAGAATTTTGCCAGTATTAGAGATCGTAGAGCAGGCAAGCTAGGGTTAGCTTTCAGTCTAGCACTAGCCCCCGCTCACTTTAATGCTTCCGCTTCCTCATGCAGTGCTTCCAATTGCATCTCCCCTGTCTATCTGATGCAGGCGACGCCGAGGTCTGGATGCCTGGTTCTCGAAACACATGGAGGAACCGTAGCTTCTGCCGCAGATCATCGTTTATTGTGTTGTGGAGGTTGTTTCTAAGTTCCTGGAGCAGTGGTACACAGGGACACTGGTTGCTCCGATGTAATGCTGGCTACAAAGTGAAAGTAACACTATTTTGGGTCCGGAGCGGTTGCTGCAAGCTACTGCTGCGCTGTCATCTCCCCTTCATGGACACGATATATACAAAGTGCTGCATGAGGAAAGCACAGAGCATCCTCAGAGACAAACGTCACCCAGCTTATGATCTGTTTAAATGGATGAACATAGGCTAGAACCTGAGACACGGCATGCCTGCATGCATAACACACAGGACAATAATGAGATAAAAACATATCCTATTCCACAATTCCCCTTCAGTACAGTGTTATGATCAGCCACAAGCATGGTAATATAGTCCCATTACTATCTCACTTCTGTTGACAAACATGTGCAATATTACTTATGTATAGTTAACCATGTGCAATATCACATGAATTCCAATGTTCATGTACTGCAAAAACCCTGTGCAATTGCTAATAAACATGGAATTTAAAATCAGAAGGGGTTAGAGCTTGAAAATTAGGGAGCACTGATTAGGGGAGCCAAGATGGATGGGGTCTCCTGTGAAGCGCTGGGGAGGAAGACATTTAGGTTTGTGTGAATGTGGAATGAAGCCAGAGGTGGTGCCTGGATTGGGATGGGCGGTTGGGGCTAGCAAAAGGCGGTTGCTTAACTGCTGGATGGTTAAAGCGAGAGTATTCAGCAATTCAGAATGTCTTTTAGTGAGCTGTACATGAAGAGTCAGCATCGCCTTGTGGTGTTGTAATGGCTGCTCCAGTCATGCCAATGTGGAGAGAAGATCCTGATTGCTCTGACACTCCGATGTGGATTCTGCTCTTCTACTCCTATGAGCTTCTCCCATTAGGGGTCGCCACAGCGGATTATCTATCTCCATACCCCATGTCCTCTACATCTGCCTCTTTCAAACCAACTACTCTGCATGTCTTCCCTTACTACATCCATAAACCTCCTTCTTGGCTTTCCTTTTTTCTCCTTCCTGGCGGCTCCATACTCAGCATACTCCATGTCCCTCCTCTGCACACTTTTAAACCCTCTCAATCAGGTCTCCCTCACCTTGTCTCCAAAACGTCCTAGATGCACCGTCCATCTAATAAACTCATTTTTAATCCTGTCCGTCATCATCACTTCCAACAAAAACCTGAACATCTTCAGCTCCGCTATGTCCTGGTCCACCTCCTGTCTTTTATTCAATGCAACTGTCTCTAAATCATACAACATCACAGGTCTCTCTGCAGTCTTATTAACTTTCCCAAATCACTCTTGGTATCACTCTTCTTCACCCACTCCACACTGCCTGCACTCTTTTCTTCACTTCTCCAACACACTCGCTATTACTTTTCACTGTTGGCCCCAAGGTACCTGAACTCCTTCACCTTCTCCATCTTATTTCCCTGCAACCACACCCCTCCACTTCCCTTCCTCTCATTTACACACATACTCTCTCTAATTTGTACCGACTTTCATTCCCCTTTTCTCCAGCGTGTACTTCCACCTCTCCAGGATCTTCTCAAGCTGCTCCCTACTGTCACCACAAATCACAATATTATCCACAAACATCATAGTCCACAGAGACTCCTGTCTGTTTCTCTGTAGTTGTCTTCCTCCTCTCCTTCTCCTCCTTCGGCCAACAGTACCCCAATTTTCACCGGTACCCTGTTGGCTAACAATACCTGTGGCGGTCGTTGGTAACCCAGACTTTGATTGATCTGGTATGAATTTCTGATTTGTGATCTGCATATTTGATTTGATTTGGCACGTTTTACCCTGGATGCCCTTCCTAACGCAACCCTCCCCATTTATCCATGCTTGGGACCAGAACTAAGAGTGACCAGACTTGTGCAAACCTAATGACTTGGTTGCTGTGGATCCTGCTCAAACAGGGTTATCTGTATGAGAGACAAATGCTTTGAGAAAGTGCAACAGGAGTGGGTGTTGATTCAAATGCAGAGAAAAACTCAAAAGAACATGAGAGGCAAACATAGAGGGCAAAACATAACAAAGGAGCAAATCTAACAACAAACTCATCCTGGGAAAAAGCAACAAACAGCGATAAACGTCAGGAGGCACAAGACAAGACAACACAGTGAGGAGATGTCAAAACAGAAACGTACAAAAACAAAAGTGTTAGAAGGAAAACAAATTTGGAAAAACTCTCGCAAATATAGGTCTAGTTAAAACAAACATCACGAAGGAAGAGGTTTAAATACAGCTTTACAGAATTTTAGGAGTCAAGGTGAATGGTCCGTATTTATCCCTGATTAGCAAGTGACTGTGGCAAGGGAAAACTCCCTCAGATGATATGAGAAAGAAACCTTAAAAGGACCCAGACTTAAAAGAGGAACCTCATCCTTATTTGGGTGACATCAAGTGTGTGATTATAGTCTTTAAACACTACAGAACACTGGAGAGTGAGAACTAACATGAGCACTGGAGTTTGTGATTATGAGTAATGTCCTTTCTACAGCCTTTTACAGTCATTTGTGGTTATAGATCCAGGAGCACTGAGCAACTCATAAAATAGCTAATCATTTTCGATTATTAAAGAGTCAACATCAGCTTCTTCATGCCAGAGCCTTCAAAAACTCAAGGAGGTCCAGTGTCCAAACTCCACATGAAGTGGGATACAATTGGCACTGGTATGTCTCTAGATGGTTCAGGATGTTTGCAGGGTCAGCATCTACTTCTTTAATGGTCCACAACCTTAATGAGTTAATGAGGTGGGACGTGACTGGAGCTGGAAAAACATCAGGATGTCTCGGGATGGTTAGACAAAGAAAAGCAGTGTAGAGGAATTTGCATAGCTGCTGTTCATGATATTAACCAGCAAAAGTTTATAATGTGCATGTGATCAGATCTACTGAAGCACAATGTTATTATGTTAAAGCTGTTTTTAATCTGCACTTAAACTGGGAAGTGTGTCTGAGCCCCAAACACTGTCAGGAAGAATATTCCAAAGCTAAATATGAGACTGCTCTACGACCTTTAGTGGATTTTGCTATTCTAGGAACTAACAGAAGTCCAGAGTTTTTATATATATTCAGTAGCACTTAGTGTCAGGATGTCCTGTGCACACAGCGCGCACTTCCGATTTCATGACATGCACTTATGAATCCGCGGTGAGTTCCTAGACTGGTCGGTGGCCATCTTGCCATTTTTTGGATGTTTTAAAGCACTGGGTTTGCTCCACCGCAGACCGGCAATTCCGGGACCTAACTGACGGTATTTGATATTCTGAAGCTCAGCCCTGAGCAGAGAACTGAGTATTTCTGTGTGCGTCAGGAATAATCTATAGCAAACCAGCTGTTTTTAAATAACCTCCTAAAACTGTTGTCTCTCCAGCCCCTGAGCTTTGCTGGGGGGCTGCCCAACCTCAACCTTCCTGCCTAACTGGGGACGTCACCCAGCTCTTCTGCCCTGCTGAGCATGCCCCCAAGCATGTCTGCTTGGCTGAGCATGCCTTCAAGCCGCTCCAGAGTCCTGCCGAGGGCACCGCTCCACTCCACTTCAAAAGTCCCGCCCAGGGCGCTTTTGACTGTGCCCTTTCAATAAAGCGTGTTTTCTCCATTACTCTGTGTGCATCCTGCATTTGGGTCTGCCTCCCATCCAGTCACTCTGCACTCACCTGGTCACCCGAGCTTCTTGACACCTAAAGGCAAAATCCTGACACCTCCAACCTTAACCACTGCTCAGCTTATTCTTTCATCCTCTAACACTGCCCCACTGATGCCTGTATCCTCGTCTACTACAACTTGTTCCTCCTTCCATTCTTTAAAGGTTTCCTATTGATTTCTTTATCCTTAAGCACTTCTCCACTAATCCCATCCCTCGATCCTCTTCCACTGCACCATAACAGTGTTCCAGTCAACCCTCCATTCTTACTGCAAATGTAATGTCTTTTATCCTTTTACATCAAAAACATAAATTTATGAAGGTCAGCATAAAGCAAAATCATGGCGAAATAGAAAAAGTTTTCATTTGTTGTCTAAGCCAAATATGTGTGTATGTATGTGTGTATATATATATATATATATAATATATAATATATATATAAATGAGTTGAAAAATAAATATTTTCTCTTATTGTCAAGGCTTTATTGCCATCTATTGGCCAACTTTAGATGACAGAACTATGTGAATTTCCTATATTCTTCTGTTTCATCTCACACATGAACAAATTAATCAACTGCAAAGACATTCCATTATATGAGAAATTTGAACCCTAAAAATGTTTACTAACAACTTGGAGATATGAAGTAAAATAAAGGATCCGGTCGCCGACATCGAGGAAATTTAAATTTTTTGGCATTTATCAGACACCCTTGTCCAAAACGAAGTACAAAAATGCTTTAAGTCAAGCAATGCATAAATTTACACTGGCACTGGCAACAAGGACAGATTCATAAATAACCTGCCCGATTTATCTCAATTTCTCACTAAACCCATAACTGCTAATAATCTTGATGAAATGGTTAACAACACAGACCTTATCCTCAATATCAAATTAAACACTGTTGCCCCATCCAGTTAAAAAAGAGAGAGCAAGCACCTGCACCTTGGTATAATAGTCATATGGATGCCCTCAAGAGAACAGCCTGGTATCTGTAGAGAAAATAGATGAAAAATAAATTGGACTACAAAAACAATCCCAGGTTCCGTTTCAGTACAGTAGCTAAGCTAACTTCAAATCAGGGATCTGAATTTGAAGTTCAATCATTTGAATTGTGTTCAATCACAGTTTAGTAGTGAGGAAAAAATAGATAACATTAGAAAAACAATTGTGGCAGTTCAACCTCTGACAGCATCTCCTGACATTATCTCACCTACAACTACACTGTTTTACATGTTAAGGTCAGGAAGAGCTGTATAATGTTATTGGCAAAGCTAAATCATCATCATGTCAGTTAGATTCCATTCCAACTCCTCTATTGAAGAAAGTGTTACATACAGCTGGTGAGCCTCTTCTCAACAATATTAACGTCCCTAAATCCCTCAAGTTAGCAGTTATTAAGCCCTTCATTAAAAAACCTAATCTGGATCCAAACCTGCTATCGAATTACAGACCAATTTCAAATCTCCCATTTCTGTCTAAGATTTTAGAAAAGATTGTCACTGCCCAGTTATGTTACCACTTGCAAGAGAACAATATCTTTGAAGAATTTTAGTCAGGTTTCAGGCTCCATCATAGTACAGAAACTGCCCTAGTTAAAATCACTAATGACCTGTTTTTAGCTTCAGACCAAGGCTTCTTCTCACTGCTGGTTTTACTAGATCTTAGTGCTGCATTCGACACTATAGACCATGATCTCCTCCTCGATCACCTACAGAATTACATCGGCATTCAGGGACAGGCATTAAGCTGGTTTAAATCCTACCTGTCTGATCGTTACCATTTCGTAGACTTAAATGGAGAGTTATCCATAACTACTAACCATATAGTCTGTATAAAACTATAGAAAGAACATTACTTATAATCTTATACTCGAGTACTCATGTTAGTTCTCACTCTCCAGTGTTCTGTACTGTTGAAAGATTTATGATCACACTCTTGATGTCACCCAAATGAGGATCAGTTTCCCTTTTGAGTCTGGTTCCTCTCAAGGTTTCTTCCTCATAACATCTAAGGGACTTTGCCACAGGCTTGCTCATCGGGAATAAATGCACACCGTTCAACTTGACTGTTGATTTCTGTAAAGCTGCTTTGTGACAATGTCTGTTGAGAAAAGTGCTATAGATATAAACTTGACTTGACTTGGCACGCTAGATTACAAACTTAAGATAATTCAGACTACAACTCTTGATTTTAATAAGCAAACTTTGAAAGTGGTAACTTAAGTGTTTTTATGAATAGGTGGGTCTTCAGCTGTCACTTAAAAATAGTCAAGGACTCAGCTGCTTGGACATCTAGAGGAAGTTCATTCCACCACTTCGGTTCTAGAACAGAGAAGAGCCTTGAAAGTATACTTACCTTTCATTCTAAAAGAAGGTGGTACCAGTTGAGCACTGCTGGAGGATCTCAGACAGCGTGGTGCAGTTCGATCTGATGCCAGTGGAGGAAGCAGCAGTGGGGTGGTGTGGGAGAACTTGGGCAAATTGAACACAAGTTGAGCAGCTACATTTTGGATCATTTCCAGTGGATAATTAGCATTCAGAGGAAGACCTGCCAGCAGAGAGCTGAAGTAGTCCAGTGTCGAAATCACCTTCGGATGTTGTAAAGAAGATATCAACTAGAAAAAGCCAGATTAGCAACATGTGAGGAGAATAACAGTTGATTGTTCATATTTACCCCAAGGATGCAAGCAGGGCCTGAAGGGGAGAGCAAAGAGTCATGAGGAGTTATTCGAAGTTATTGGAACAGGACAGCTCCCACACCCTTATTAGAGGCATCTACCTCCACAATGAACTGGTAAAGCTTGTATGTTAAGGATAGACAAAGATGTAAACTGGCTTTTAAGTTTCTGGAATGCCTTATTGGCCTCTCAGTCCCAGGAGAACAACCAGCAGGTGGATGTGAGTTTGTAAGTCTATGCTACATGTCTTGCATTGCCACAATAAAACAGATTCCCATGGAGCGCTGCCGTAGGCGCTGTAACGTCTGGAAGGGGTCATTTAGACTTCATGTCCCAGACATGCCTTTTAACCCTTGAAATCTGCATTTCAATCAAAGGATGAGCACCATGGCTTACACTTTTATCGGGGGTTTGTATATCACAGTTTCATATTCCCACCCCGGAAGACACAAAGCAGGACAAACCCTGACCTCTCCAGCTGACTTCAAAGCAGCATTCAAATGATAACACAAGCCAGTCTCTATACCTTACACAGTACACACACACATACACTATGCCGAAAGCTGGATAACCCCCTTTGGCTTCTCTGGTTGACTTCACAGGGACCCTCAAACCATAAAACAATTCACTCTCGAAACTCGGCCCCAGTACATCTGAGTGTGACACACACACACAAACACACACACACCACAAGGAAACATTATTTTATTAATGAACTAATATGTTCCATATTACATGACACAAACATTCATCTTGTATGTACTTTCTCCTGTAAATAAACCTAGTGTTTAACTCTACCTCAACAATAGTTACACTTTAAAGGTTTATTAATATACTCCTGTTTAATGGTCTTTCCTCTAAAGGCTTTATTTCAAAGTGGATAGAACATTATCTGAAATGCACCATACTGTCTTAATACACTTTGGATAAAATTTCAAGTTCTCAAAAAAAAGAACTTGAACCAGGACTATAAACCAGGAACCACGCCTTCAAACGCATGAACAAAGGAAGTTTCTCCATCAGGTTAGCATTGGTCATTCTGCCAAAGATGGGTGTGGTTTGGGACCTTTAAAATATCTTGAACCCAACTAATCGAAGCTCGCTCGGACGCCCAGAGCCCAAGGGCCCATTGGGGCCTGGATAGTCAGAGTCTCAGGACAGCTCAGAAATTATTTTCTCTTCCTTTTGAGATCTTCCGGCAAGCTTTACCTTTAAGAACAACAACTGCTCTGATCTTTAAGTGAACCTGGAAGAACATCTAACTCCCTCCTATCCAACTCTTTAAAGATTCCTTTGTCTACCACATCCGGACTCTTGTGCGACAAGCCAATGCAAGTAACCGTTTAACCAACCAGTCTAAATGCGTGTTTAAGCTTGAGCCTCTTAATTTTAAGGTGAATTTGATCATTCCTTGATGATTTTTGTTTAGCTTGTGGTTAATTTTGTACATCAAGCTTGCCATTCCTTTCCTTTCTTTCTATCTTTTCTTTTTCCCTTCTCTTCCTTTGTTTCCTATTTTTAACCTTTTTGTTTATTTTTGTTTTCTTTATTTTCTTTTGTATGTTTGTGTAGTTAGTTCTATGTTGTGTTTTGTCTCATTTATTAAACCCTGTATTTTCACAAGTGATTGTCTCTGAGTGCCGCTCACATTTCAACGTTCAAATCAAATCAAATCAAATAAAATCAAATTTTATTCGTCACATACACATACATACAGGGTACGACATGCAGTGAAATGCTTTATACCACGGTCCGGCAAGAAGGGAAAAGGGTGGGGGGGAAGAAAAAAAGCAGATAAATAAAGTATAAAAACTATATAAAGTATAATATTAAAGGTATAAGGATATATAAAAATAGTAATGTAAACAAAGAGAGGAAAAAATGTATATACAAAGAAAATCCTTATGGCAGTAGATAGTGAAACAGTAAACAGTGTGTACCAAAGTGTAAACAATAGACAATTTTAGTGATGGGTTGTCCATAAAGTGTCCGTGTGCAGTATGGTGCGGTGTAAGGTTTCGTAAGTGTAGTGTCCGTGTGTGGTATGGTGTGGTGTAAGGGTCCGTAAGTGTCCGTGTGCGGTACAGAGTGTCCATAAAGTGGCCGTGTGCAAAAAGGTGTGGTATAAAATAAATAAATATAAAGTGCACTTTGCTGTGCAAGTCCAGAGTTTAAAGTGACGTGGTGCGAGAGGTGAGGTATGTACAGAGAAGAAGTGTGATGATTGAGAGAGTGGACCAGTTTTTAGATCCTGGGTAGAAGAAGGAAGAAGCTCCTCCTTATTCTCTCTGTGTTCACTTTCAGGGAGCGGAAGCGTTTCCCTGAACGCAAAAAAGAGAAGAGTCCATTGTTGGGATGGCTGAGGTCCTTTACAATTTTACTGGCTCTGGTCCTGCACTGCGTGCTGTAGATGTCCTGCAGGTCAGGGAGCTCGGTGTAGATGGTACGTTCAGCTGAACGCACGACCCTCTGGAGGCCTCGTCTGTCCTGCATGGTGCTGTTCCCGAACCAGGAAGTGATGCTACCTGTCAGAACGCTCTCAATGGTGCAGGTGTAGAAAGTCTTTAGCACCTGTGCATTTTAGAGCATTAAGCATTTTAGATGGTACAGACGCTGCCAGGCTTTCTTCACCAGGGTGTTAGTGTGACAGGACCAAGACAGGTCCTGTGTGATGTGAACACCCAGGTACCGGAAACTGTCCACTTTTTCCACTGGAGTCCCGCAGATGTTTAGCGGTTGGTATGACCACTCCCGCTTTGTGCTGAAGTCCACGATCAACTTCTTAGTTTTGCTGACATTCAGGAGAAGGTTGTTCTCCTGGCACCATCTCTCTAGGTTTTTAACTTCCTGTAGGTAGGCCATCTCGTCATTGTTGTTGATCACTCCCACCACAACGGTGTCGTCAGCAAACTTGATGATGGTGGTGGAGTTGGATGTGGCCACACAGTCATATGTGTACAGCGAGTACAGCAGGGGGCTCAGAACACAACCCTGGGGAGCTCCAGTGCTGAGGGTAAGGATGGATGAGGTGTTTTTCCCACCCATACGGCTTGTGTTCTGTCCGTCAGGAAGTTAGAGATCCATTGACACAGCGGCTGGCTGAGGCCCAGGACCTCTAACTTAGAGGTGAGTGTGGATGAAATTATGGTGTTAAACGCTGAACTGTAGTCTATGAACAACATCTTTGCATAATTCACGTTTCTTTGGTCCAGGTGGCTCATCATGGTGTGGAGGAGATGAGCAATGGCATCCTCAGTAGAGCAGTTCTGATGGTACGCAAACTGTAATGGGTCCAGTGTGTCTGGTAGTGATGCAGTGATGAAGTCTCTGACCAGTCTCTCAAAGCACTTCATCACTACTGAGGTCAGGGCTACAGGGCGATAGTCATTGAGGAAAGCGGGCTGGGGTTTCGTCGGGACAGGAACAATGGTGGACTGTTTAAAACATGAGGGGACAACAGACTGTTCAAGTGAGAGGTTGAATATCTCAGTGAACACCGGTGCTAGCTGGTCAGCGCAAGCTTTGGGAACCCGACCTGTGATGCCATCTGGTCCTGCTGCCTTCCTGGTATTCACTCTCTTGAATGCAACATTCCTGCGACATTCGATCTAAACTACATGCTCTATTAATTGTAGGGTATAAAGTTAAAGGGGGTCGCGTCTTACTAGGCCGGGAAGATACCCCTTATATAGAATTAATACAATATTATACTGTCTGTTTGGTGAAGAACAGACCAAATAATTATAACGTTAATTCCATTAACGTCAATTTAACAATTTAATTTAAATATTAAATATGCTACAGCTCTATACAAGGTATAATCTGAGGATTGGCACTACCACTGTGAGTACCTTGTCCACTGTACCTTGGAATGTTCTGTGGGTAAGGAAGATGGCTGGAGCTCAAAGACCATCTCACACTGCATCAGGAAGATTAAGGGGAGATGGGCAGTGGGCTGCATAGGTACACCGGTTTTGCACAGTCAAGTCAAGTCAAGTTTATTTCTATAGCGCTTTTCCCCACAGACATTGTCTCAAAGCAACTTTACAGAAATCAACAGTCAAGGTGAATGGTGTGCATTTATCCCTGATGAGCAGCCATGGCGACTGTGGCAAGGAAAAACTCCCTTTGATGTTATGAGGAAACCTGAGAGGAACCAGACTCAAAAGGGGAACCCATCGTCATTTGGGTGACATCAGAGTTTGATCATAAATCTTTCAACAAAACAGAACACTGGAGAGTGAGAACTAACATGAGTACTGGAGTATAAGATTATAAGTAAATGTTTTTTCTACAGTCTTTGGTATAAAAGTAGGAGCTACTGAGCTCAACGTTTGTGATAATCACAGATCCAGCAAAAACTTCTCCATGCCAGAGCCCTTAAACTGGAGGTTCAATGTCGAAACTTTACACATGTAGTGGGATCCAGTTGGCATTGGTACATCTCTAGATGGTTCAGGATGTTGCGAGTTCAGCATCTACTCCTTTAAAGTCCATATTCTTCACGAGGTGGGATGTGACTGGAGCTGGCAAACCTCGGGAAGCTTTGGGATGGGGAGAGAAAGAGAAGCAGTGGAGAGAAATTAGTGTAGCTGCTGTTCATGATATTAACACTAACTAGACACACACCTGTAACTAGTGATTGATTTTTATCGATTGCTGATTATTAATATTTTCAAACAAAATAAATTAATAGCTTACAGACTTTTGGTTTGCTTTAATGAATTATGTATTTTTTTGAAAAATAATAAAGGAGACTACAAAGCTTCTTTTTCTTTCTGCAATGGAATGATCTATATGTAATTATTATTAGAATATTGAAACAAAATTAAAAAGGGGTTGGATGTGACCGGTATCAGAAACCAGATGATATGGTGGTGAAACGTATGTTACTGAATGGATTTAATATTAGGGATAGGGAAAACAGGTGCTTCAACAAAGTACTGAGCAAAGGCTGTGTTATATTTATGTATGTGTGATCTTTTTTTTTCTTCGTATTTTTGTTTAATAAATTTGCAAGATATGAAACTAATTTCTTTTATGTTGTCATTATGGGGTATTGTTTGTAAAATGTTAAGAAAAATTATTAATTAAACCTATTTTGGAATCAAGCTGTAACATAACAAAATGTGGAAAAAGAGAGATGTATGTAGAGAGAGAGAGAGAGAGAGAGAGAGAGAGAGTGAGAGTTGACTATAATAGCTAAATAGAGCAGTTAATTGTATTTTAGGCAATTATATTTGTAGAGAAAAAGTGATCTCAGAAAAACTGAGTCTGCCTATGCAATGTGTTTAGGACGTCTGCTACTAGTGTAGCCAGATATCTAAGCAGAAATTGGACAAACATAGTAACCCCATGAATCGAGAGAGAGAGAGAGAGAGAGTGAGAGTTGACTATAATAGCTAAATAGAGCAGTTAATTGTATTTTAGGCAATTATATTTGTAGAGAAAAAGTGATCTCAGAAAAACTGAGTCTGCCTATGCAATGTGTTTAGGACGTCTGCTACTAGTGTAGCCAGATATCTAAGCAGAAATTGGACAAACATAGTAACCCCATGAATCCTTGAAAAGATGCACTCAGCTTAATTTTACAATAATAACCAGTAACATTGTGCATTATTAAGCATAAATATAAGCTTTATTTTTTAGTCATTATGTAGTTTATGTTTATTTAGCATTGTTTCTAACATAATCATTGGCAATTAGAGACAGGTTTAGAAGTAATATGGCAGGCTGGAAGAAACAGAGGCGGAAGCTGTAGTAGGTTAAGGGAGTTTTAATAAGGTCAAAACCATGAGCCGTAATGTGCAATAATGGAAGGCAAGTGACTCTAGGATGGGAGTTTATAAAGGTGAGTGTGTAACAAGTGGCAGGTGTTTGAGTTCAAGGTCGGGAGCAGCATGACAGCCACCAAATGGGGTGTGGCAGGTGGATTCCTGACATTGCCCCCCCTCCAGGGGCAGCACCTGACGCCCCAAACCCACCTACAGCAGGTGGGCCAGGGCACTCTGAGGAGGGCCCTGTCATCCATCCAGGGTTGAAGAGGTGAAGGGATGCCCAATACCTGCCGAGGTCGTCGCTTGGTTTCTGGACTCCACTAAGGCCGTCGCTCCGCTCCAGACCCCTGGGCATGGTGTAGAGGAACTGTGCGACTGTTCCTCTACACCACGCCCTGCGACCGTGGTGTAGAGGAACTTGTGACCGTGACATCACTTTCTGATGAGCATGGAAGTGACCTGTTGCGCTTCAGAGGGATCTTGGGCTGCAAAAGGGCTTAAAGAAGGGTTTTAGAGCATGGCTTAGCCCTCGGAAAGATATGGCAGAACGATGGTGCTTCCGCAAAGGCTTTGGATCGCCCTCAGAGGAACCTGGAATTACCCTTTTGCCTTCAAAGGGGTCCTGAAGCGCAATAGCGCTCGCGGCAGAATTTTGGACCTTGACATAGCCTTTAAAGGACCTTGGGACCGTCATGTCATTTTGAAAGGGATCCTGAACTGCTGTGGCGCTTTCAGCGGAGTCTTGAAGTGCTATGTCGTTGCGGGAGGGACTGTGAAGCGCAACAATGCTTTTAGAGAGACCTTGAAGCATGATGTCTTCAGGGGCACTTGGCGGCATGACGTCATGCCTTCAAGTTCCTCCAAATGTGACGTCACCTTCAGAGGGACTTGGAGGCAAGACGTTGCCTTTAGAGGGACTTGGAGGTGAGACATTGCCTTCAGAGAGACTTGGAGGCGAGACGTCGCCTTCAGAAGGACTTGAAGGTACAACGGGCCATCCGGAGGGGTTTGGCGACAACGTTCTGTTTGTGTCGCACTCCGGCAGCAGTATGCGCTTCTTTTAGTGACGTGCCGGCGGTACAACGTCCCTATCGAGGCCAGGCAGCCGTACAATGTCCCTTTTGTGCCCAGGTGGTGGTACAACGTCCCTCTTGCGCCCGGGAGGCGGTACGAAGTCCTTTTGCCGGCCGGTCGCCGGTACGAAGCGCTTGGCGGAACACTGGGCTGGAGCAACACCTTCGGCGGAGCACTGGAGCTGAGTGACATGCTCGGAGGTGCACCGGAGTTGAGCAGAGCACTTAGAGGAACTCCGGAGCAGAGCGGAGCGCTCGGCGGAACACTGGAGCGGCGCGCTCGGCGGAGTGCAGGAGTGGAGCGAAAAACAAATACAGGATATTTAGAACATGCAAAACCACTTGTAAAGAAATGCACAGGAAACTAAGCTGAGCTGAAACAGAGACAACTTTAGGCAAGGATATATAAAAAGAGCAGTTAATCCTAAAGCACTGGGAAATTTATTCTAAAGTTAATTAAAGCAGAGGTTTGAAAAAGTTTTTTAGTCAAGGTGTGATGAAAGCAAGATATATTTTTTTTTAAGTGTAAACACAAGATATTGAGAGAAAAGATGTGAAAACATGTTATATGTTTTTGAAGTATACTTCAACTTCGACTTCAACTTTAACTTTATTAATCCCGAAGGGAAATTTAGATACCATACAACCATACAATGAATAAATTAAAACAACTTTAAAACAACATTCACAAACAACATAAAAACTTGTTCTCCAGTATCAAGTTTCAAAGCATTGTAATTATATACAAAAACATAAATCCTAAAAAGTATGTCATCTTAAATAACACTAATTATACAACCTAATTGCCGTTGGGAAAATGAACTTCCTATAACGCTCCCTGTAACAGCGTGGATGGATCAATCTTAAGCTGTAGGTACTCATAAAGTCACAAACTATTTCATTTAAAGGATGACAATCATGATTTAATGATTTTCCAATCATTCTATCCTGCATTATCACCTCAAAGGTGGGTAACACACTCCCTACGACAGAACCTGCCTTCTTTATTAGTTTATTTAACTTATTCTTCTCCTTTTTTAGCAGTCCCCCTCCCCAACTTGTGGCAGAGTACAACATCACAGATGAGACCACAGAGTCATAGAAGGTTTTAAGTAGTACATGATCTACACCAAAGGACCTCAGTCGCCTTAACAAATGAATACGACTTTGACCTTTCTTATAAACATGCATCGTGTTGTCAAACCAATTGAGCTTATTATTCAAATATACACCCAAGTACGTTTCTACAATCTCAACTTCTGTCTCTCTTATTTTTACTGGTACCACTTGCTGAGGAAAACTACTAAAATCAACTACAACTTCCTTTGTCTTACTTGCATTTAACCTAAGACCATTTTTCTCACACCAGTCCACAAAACTCTTTAGTAGCTCCCTATATTCACTCTCATCATGGTCCGTTATACAGCCAACAATTGCAGAGTCGTCAAAAAAATTTCTGAAGGTGACATGATTTAGAATTGTACTGAAAATCTGACTTATAAAAAGTAAACAAAAATGGAGCTAAAACCGTTCCTTGAGGGACTCCAGTACTGCATCCTCATATAATGTGGTCTATTGGAAAGATAGTCAATTATCCAATTTACCATACCATGATGTACTCCAGCATTTTCCATCTTACTTTGCAATAGTGAGGGCTGAATAGTATTAAATGCACTAGAGAAGTCAAAGAAAGTAATCCTGACAGTACTGTCCGGGGTCTTTAAATGACTTAAAGATTTATGCAAGAGGTATATAAGTGCATCGTCAACCCCAACACCAGTTTTATAAGCAAACTGAAGTTTATCCACAGCACCACACAATACTGACTTTAAGTAATCTAGTACTAATCTCTCCAACAACTTCATTAACTGTGACGTTAAAGATATCGGTCTATAATGTGAGAACTCTTCGGGATTTATTAACTTGGGTACTGGTACTATGCATGATGTCTTATAAAACAGGTAATTTCTCCAAGCGCAGACTGAAATAAAAAATATAATGTACCACCCAACAAATCTGATCAGCACAGACTTTAAGGGCTCTCGGATTAATGCCATCCGGACCTTGAGATTTATTTATCTTAATTCTCCTTAACCCATTTCTTACTTGTTCAACTGACATAGAAAAGCCAGGAATACACTCACAAATTGGAGAAATGGGAGAAATTGATAAGCTAATAGCTTGGAATAGAAAGATTGGAGATCTTTGTGGTAAACTACTTTATGGTAGATGTTCAAGATCATCATTAGACCCAGCATCAAATCTATTAAAAAAATAAATTTAATCCATCTACCCATGTCTGACCACCTGGGACAATATACCTTCTTACTTTATTTTCATGTCCAGACATCATATTTATATCTTTCCAAACCCCTCTCAAATTCTTTTGTTGTAGTTTCTGTTCCATTTTTAACTTATAACTCTCTTTCCCCTCTCTAACCTTAACTTTCAATAACCTCTGTACTCTCTTTTGCTCATCCTTATCACCCACTAGAAAGGCCCTCTTTTTCTCGTTTAATAATACTTTTAACTCAGAGGTAACCCAAGGCTTATTGTTTGAATAACATTTAATCTTTTTAGTAGGTACTGTGTTTTCAACACAGAAGTTAATATAGTCTGTAATACATTCAGTTAGACTATCAATGTCCTCCTTATGTGATTTGCACAGAACCTCCCAATCAGTTGTTTCAAAACAGTCCATTAATTCTTCATAAGATGAATCAGACCATTTCTGAACTGTTCTTATTACTGGCGGTTGCTTCCTCACAACCGGCACATAAACAAGGTTATGATCCGATCATCCCAATGGAGGAAGCAGTGAGGATTTATATGCTTCTTTCACATTTGCATAAAACAAGTCCAATATTTTATTGTCTCTCGTATCACAGTCCACATACTGGGTAAACGTTGGGAGAATATTTTGTAGAGATGCTTTGTTAAAATCACCAGAGATAGTAATCAATGATTGAGGATATTTTAGCTGCATCCTGGCTGTAACAGTATTAATATGTTCATAAGCATTCGTCACGTTGGCCTAAGGAGGGATATACACCGTTATTGCTATCATGTAAGAAAATTCTCTTGGCAAGTAATACGGCCTGAGACCCACCACAAGTAGTTCAATATCCTTATTGCACAGTTTTTCTTTAACCGTGATATGACTCGGATTGCACCAGCGTTCATTAACAAACAGTGCCAGGCCTCCTCCTTTCCTCTTACCCGTCTCCAAAGCACACCTGTCCGCTCGCACAAGATGAAAACAATCCAGTTTTGCAACAGAATCCGGCGTTTTCTCATTCAACCAAGTCTCCGTAAAACACATAAAACTGCACACACGATACTCCCGTTGCATCTTTGTTAGTGCCGTAAGCTCCTCCATTTTGTTCCCAAACGACCGGACATTTCCCATGATAATCACAGGTAAGAATGGTTTATGTCTTCTTTTCTCCAGCTCTACACCCTCTTCTCCTCCTCTTTAGTTCCATAGGAATCTCCATTCTAAGTACAGATGACATCGCTGTCATCTGTCATCTGTATCTTAGTATACAAAGATATGTATACTAAAAATGAAAGAAGGTAAAAGATAATTTCAATATAAAAAAAGATTAATTTACTAGAATGTGTGTAAGTAAATAGGAGGAAGTCTCTGAGATCATTAGTGGATGCAAATTGTTAATAAGGAGTTATTTGAAAAAAATATATGTAAAATATGTGTAAAAAATTAAAAGAGGGGATTTATTTTTACTTGATATCTCACTTGATGGCGACAGCTGACGTGTGTCATTGGAATTTAATAGTGGACAGACAGGTGGCATGGCAGGCCGGTCCAAGCCAGGAGTGCCTTTCTGCTCAGGCACAGAGTCTGAGTTCTGACATATTTGGGAATGAGGGAGCTAAAGATGGTTTCTGGTTTCAACTGGAACTTTCAACAACTGAAGCGCCTATATGTTGGGAGATGTAAATTTGCAGGCAATAAGTTTGGTGAGTGACCCACTCTTGACCTAAGGGACTGCTGTCCAACACATTTATGATCTTGGTTTCTGTAAGATGCTTGGGATAAATCTACCGGCATTTAGCAGGTGTGGTGTCCATGAAGTTGCCCAGAGAGGTACAGTACAGCCCAAGGTTGAAAGATCCCCATCACAGTCTCCTCAAGGCTGCGACCATTCTGGCATTTCCCAAGATTTCTGACAGCAACATTGAAAGTGGTCAGCTGACCACAATATAGACAACACTGCTTCCTCATGCAACAATCATTCTGGAAGCATACCCTGAAAGCTTTCTAGTTCTTACCACTCCATGCTGCCAAGGTGCTGAACTGAATAATCTACTCTAAAACACTGCAGGTCCCTTGATGGAGTGTAAGTAGTCTCTTGGATGATTGGGCTTTGCCCAAAAGGAGGCTGATATCTCATAACTAATAATATGTGAGTTACCTCATAATAAAATGATAAACATATGCCTTCTAAAGTGTGAATTAAAGTACTAATAAAAACATTATGGAATAAAATGATTATTTTGAGTGTAGCAGAGCTAATGAAATGCATGGTCAAGCTCATTTAGATTATCTTTCATACTCATTATTATTATTATTATTTTTGGTGTTGACCTAATTAACATACACATTTGTGTATATATTAAAGTACTGAAAACAGGATTTTGTATAAATAAAATGGTTAAATATGCTTTTTATTTATTTTGAATGGTGGAAGGAATGAGGTCAGGAGGCCTCTAATATAAATTTTGCCTAGGACCTCCAAATGTCTAGAACCATCTCTGAGTACCGTTTGCAAACCACACAACTAGTTTAAATGCTCTCCAATGTGCATGTGTAGATGTTTCTCAGGCAGTCATCTCAGGAACTAAACATTGATCTCAGGTGGTTGTTTTGCGTTCCATGAAAAGGTTGTGTCTGCAACATTCTGTCTATCCTGGAATCTTCTGGCTGCAAGCTCTTTGTTTACTGTGAATTGCAGATTAGGAGCAGTGTGAAATCCATCTCATTTGCCATGCTGATGTTTAGGTTGTGAGAGTATAATATTTAATACCAATGATCTGTAATTAAAAATATATAACGTATAAGTTATTTTTGTCACATTCAATTTTGTTTGAACATGTTTATGTTTAAACTTATTTGACTTATTTTTTTTTTATGTGTGTGCGTGTGATTAAACACAGTTCTGGTGAATATTAGATCTGTATCATTTTAGATATCAACCACAGTTCTAGATGAAGTGTTGGTGGTGGTGGTGGTGGGAGGTTTTCTTACTTACTCAAAGAGGAAACTTTTTATCTTCAAACTGTCCTCCTACCCACCCATCTCACCACACCCACTCTCCCTCCTCCCCTGATTGATTTATAAACCCAGTGTGGAGATCTTATATACTAAATTGTACAAAGTAGATGTCTAGTGTACATTTATACGGTAACATCTAAACGATCGTCTCCTTCAGCAGCAGCCATGTTCTGCCGTTCTCTTCTGCTGGTTCTCCTGGGGCTCTCCTGCCTTCAGTCCTTCACCATGGCACAGAGTAAGATTTATATTTATTTATAAACCTTTTATCATAACTAAATTCAAATGATGTGTGTAAAATGTTTATGACTTTAACATAACTTCAATCTTTATTCTGAAAGAAATGAGAAGATAAGGAAAAATTTTGTTACAGATGCAAATGGAGCAGGATCGTGCTGTTTTGAGTTTCATAAAAGCTTGGTGCCTGTATCGATCATTGCCACTGTTGAAAAAACGAGAGCTGAATGTACACTTCCTGGAGTCATGTATGATTTTAACCTGCTACTTTTTTTTTAGATAATTTAAATAATGTGATTTAAGGACCACAGTTCTACCCTGATCTTTTTCTTCTTTCCCTTACAGTCTTACAACAAAAAGAGGAGATCGGTTTTGTGCAGACCCTAAGTTGGACTGGGTGAAGGAGATCATCAAAATTAAAGCACCAAATTTGTCTTAAACATCAGATTCAAATTTGATTGAAATGTTGTTTAAAAGCAAAGTGATGTCATGCCTAACAGGAAAAACTTTTTATTATATCAGACATGCACCTGTAACTGCTGATTATTGATTATTATTAATTGCTGATTATTAATATTTCCACACAAAGTAAATGTAAAGCTCACAGCCTCTGGGTTTGCTTCATTGAATAAAGTCTTTTTGCAAAACTAAAAAAGCTACAGAGCTTCTTTTTCCTTCTGCAATGGAATGATCTATATGTTATGATCATAGAAAGATTGAAACAAAACCTAGAAAGTGGTTGAATGTGATCAGTTTTAAAATCCAGATGAACTGATTGTGGAACATGTGTTAGTTAATGAATTTAATAATAAGAATGGGGAAAAACTGCCCTGAGGCTGTAATTGGTGCCGAAGGAGCTTCAACAAAGTACTGAGCAAAGGCTGTGAATATTTATGTATGTGTGATTTTTTTTTTTCCTTCATTTTTTATTTTTTAATTAATTTGCAAAGATTTTAAACAAATTTCTTTCATGTTGTTATTATAGGGTATTGTTTGTAAAATGTTAATTAATATAATAATAATTTATTAATAATTAATTTAACCTATTTTGGAATAAAGCAGTAATAGAAAGTGGTTGAATGTGATCAGTTTTAAAATCCAGATGAACTGATTGTGGAACATGTGTTAGTTAATGGATTTAATGGAGAGAGAGAGAGAGGGTTAAATATAATAACTAGACTATAATAGCCAAATAGAGCAGTGTATTGTATTTTAGGCAATTATATTCGTAAAGAAAAAGTCAGTGCATGATCTTCTCAGAAAGACTGAGTCTGCCTTTACAATGTGTTTGGGACGTCTGCTACTAGTGTGGCCGCACATCTAATCAGAAAATAGACAAACATTGAAACCCCATGAATCCTTGGAAAAATGCACTCAGCCTCATTTTACATTAATAACCAATATTATTGTGCGTTGTTTAGTATAAATATAAGGTTTATTTTGCACTCATTATGTAGTTTATATTAATTTAGCATTATTTCTAACAATCATTGCCAATTTCAGGGAAGACAGGTTTAGAATTATTACAGTTGTTAACTAGGTATACTTGGAGACAAATAGTTGTTATTGAAGACATTATATACGATGTTAAAAATCGGTCCCCTGGTGGTCTAGTGGTTAAGACGCAGCGCTCCCACCGCTGCGACCCGGGTTCGATTCCCGGGTCAGGGGACCATCCCCAGCCACTCTCAGTGCCGGTCCCAAGCCCGGATAAATTGGGGAGGGTTGCGTTAGGAAGGGCATCCAGCGTAAAAACATGTGCCAAATCAAACCGGAGGATCCGCTGTGGCGACCCCTAACGGGAGAAGCCGAAAGAAACTTACTTACTTACTTACTATATACGATGTTAAAAATCACTGAATTTTAACGGCAGATTAGAGTGATGCTGCAGAGAGAAAAACACCTTCAGGATATTTAGAACATGCAAATCCACTCAAAAAGAAGTGCACAGGAAACTAAGCTGAGCTGAGACAGAGACAAACTTTAAGCAAGAATATATAAAAAGAGCAGTTAATCCTAAAGCATTGAGATATTTAATCCAAAGTTAATTAAAGCAGAGGTTTGAAAAAGTGTGATGTTTTTCAATCAAGGTGTGAAGAAAGCAAGAAATGTTTGTTAAACAGTGTAAACACGAGATATTGAGAGAAAAGATGTGAAAACAACGTTATATGCTTTGGATGTATACAAAGATATTTATACTAGAAATGAAAGAAGGTAAACGAGACTTCCAATTCAAAGAGAGCGAATTACTATAATGTGTGTAAGTAAATAGGAGGACGTCCCTGAAATTATCAGAGTATGCAAATTGTTGATGAGGAGTTATTTGAGAAAATGTGAAAAGAATTTTTGGGTGTAGAGAATTGAAAGAGGGGATTTCTTTTTACTTGATATCGCACTTGATGGTGACAGCTGACTTGTGCCATTGGAATTTATTGGTGGACAGACAGGTGGCATGGTAGGCTTCTTACTTAAAATAAGAAGTGGTTGCAGCTCGAAAGTAAGGGAGCACTCAGTGAAGGAGCCAAGATGGGCAGGGTCTCCCATGAAGTGCTGCAAAGGAAGACATTAGGGTTTGTGTACATGTGGAACAAAGCCGGAGGTGGTGCCTGGATTGGGATGGGTCTTGGGGCTAGCGAAAGGCGTTGCTTAGCTGCTAGACGGATGTTCTGTAACCACTAGTTCAACGGTAAAAGACCTGGGAGTTATTTTAGACAGCAACTTGTCTTTTAAATATCATATGAACCAAGTTACAAAAACATCCTTCTTTTACCTTAGAAATATTTCTAAGTTAAGAAACGTTGTCTATATCCGATGCAGAAAAGCTCGTCCATGCGTTTATGACCTCCAGAATAGACTACTGTAATGCGTTACTAGGTGGATGTCCTGCATCATTAATAAACAAGCTTCAGTTAGTTCAGAATGTGGCAGCCAGAGTTCTTACAAGGTCAAGAAAATATGATCACATAACCCCGATCTTATCGTCCCTACATTGGCTTCCTGTTAAGTTTCGAATAGACTACAAACTACTGCTACTCACTTATAAAGCACTAAATGGTTTGGCTCCCATGTATCTATCCAGTCTTTTAACATGCTACAATCCGCTACGCTCCCTGAGATCTCAAAACTCTGGGCTTCTAGTAGTTCCTAGAATAGCAAAGTCCACTAAAGGTGGTAGAGCATTTTCACATTTAGCTCCTAAACTCTGGAATAGTCTTCCTGACGGTGTTCGGGGCTCAGACACACTCACCCAGTTTAAGTGTAGATTCAAAACATATCTTATTAGCAAAGCCTACACATAACACACATAACATTATAACCTTGTGCTACAGAACATCTGATCACATGCACATTATCAACTTGTGCTGTTAATATCATGAACAGCAGCTACGCTAATTCATCTCCCCTGCTTCTCTTTCTCTCCCCATCCCGAGACACCCTGAGGTTTGGCCAGCTCCAGTCACCTCCCACCATCTTGATGATTACGGACCTTTGAAGAAGTAGATGCCGAACGCGCAAACATTCCGAACCATCTAGAGACGTACCAGTGCCATTTGGATCCCGCTACATGTGTGGAGTTTGACATTGGACCTCCTGGAGTGTTTAAAGGCTCTGGCATGGAGAAGCTGATGCTGGATCTGCGATGATCATAAATGTTGAGCTCATAAAACTAGGAGCTACTAACCATATAGACTGTTTAAGACTGTAGAAAGAACATCACTTATAATCTTATACTCCAGTAATCATGTCAGTTCTCACTCTCCAGTGTTCTGTATTGTTGAAAGATTTATGATCACACTCTTGATGTCACCCAAAATGAGGATGGGTTCCCCTTTTGAGTCTGGTTCCTCTCAAGGTTTCTTCTTAATAACATCTAAGGGAGTTTTTCCTTGTCACAGTCGCCACGGCTGCTCATCATTATCTTTCATACTCATTATTATTATTTTTTTTTTTGGTGTTGACCTAAGTTAAAGTTTAATTAACATACACATGTGTGTATATATTAAAGTACTGAAAACAGGATTTTGTATAAATAAAATGGTTAAATATGCTTTTTATTTATTTTGAATGGTGGAAGGAATGAGGTCAGGAGGCCTCTAATATAAATTTTGCCTAGGGCCCCCAAATGTCTAGAACCATCTCTGAGTACAGTTACCAAACCACACAACTACTTTAAATGCTCTCCAATGTGCATGTGTAGAAGGTTCCATTCTGGAATCTTCTGGCTGCAAGCTCTTTGTTTACTGTAATTTGCAGATTAGGAGCAGTGTGAAATCCATCTCATTTTGCCATGCTGATGTTTAGGTTGTGAGAATATAATATTCAATACCAATAATCTGTAATTAAAAAATATATAATGTAGAAGTTATTTTTGTCACATTCAATGTTGTCTTAACATTTTTATATTTAAGCTTATTTGACTTTTATTTATTTATTTATTTTTTATTTGTGTGTGTGTGATTAAACACAGTTCTGGGAAAGTGTGAGTTTGAAGTCTAAGACCTGTATAATTTTTAGATGCCAACCACAGTTCTATCTGAAAAAGTGGTGGTCGGGTGGTGGTGGTGGGGGGGGTTGTCCTTTCTTATTCAAAGAGGAAACATTTAAAAAAAGGGTGAAAAAAGGTTTAATGCACTGGTTCAGAGATCAGAGGCCGAGCGACGACCACGGCGGAGTCCAGAGGCCGTGGGACGCCCACGGCGGAACTTGGGAGCTTGGGAGCATGACATCACCTTCAGAAGGACTAGAAACCGCCATGTCCATTTGGGGGGAACCTAGATGCGGTCACTTTGTGGGAGACAGGGGCAAACCATCGCCTTGTGGGAGACTTGAGGGCGGCAGTTCGACAACCCTTTCACATCCAGGCGGTGGTACGATGACCCCTTTGCGTCCAGGCAGCAGTGCGATTCCCTCGGCGAAACACTCCAGCGAAGCGCTGCCCTCGGCATAATGTGGCGGCTCAGCGTGCTCGGGGGAACTCTGTGGCGGTGAGCCGCGCTCATGGAGACTTTGTAGCAATGTGCCGTGCTTGTGGAAACCCTGTGCTCTTAAGAATCAGGGACAAAGCTGTGCACTCTGAAGAACCCCGGAATGGAGCTGTGCGCTCTGAAGAACCTTGAAACTGAGCCGCGCACTCTGGAGAACTCTGGGACGGAGCCATCTTAGACTCGAGGGGGCTATAGTGGAGGTCCGCCATATTCTTCCCAAACATGCCCAGGAGAAGCCCGATGAATTTGGTGTACGAGCCAAAATCGCCTCCTTTGGCGATTTACAGTGCACTGGCTTTTGAAAGAGAATCACCAGCCAGAGGCAAACAGGGTAATGCAGAAAGGCAGAGGGGCAGAGCAAAAACATAACCCAAAACACAGTCCAGATTCTAAACCAGGTAACTAGGCAGAGCAGAACTGAGATCAGGAACCGGATGAGAAACCAGGGCAGGCGGGAGGTGCTGGAAAAACGGCAAGATAGCCACCGAACCGGTAGTGCCGAAAGATACTGACAATAGAAGACAATTTCAGTAGATCTGTGGTCTGAAGTGGTACAGTCTGTGGTCAGTGGAGCAGTGATGGAGTGCTAGGGGGTGGAGCAGTGGGCCAGCGGTAGAGGATCCGAACGATCAGTGGAATTATACAGTTGATATTCCATGTTTAGAGATCAGAGAGATGTTCAGAAAAATCAATTAATCCTGTTGAATGATGTTTAATTCTAATACAACAGCTAAGCAAATCCCAGGGAAAGGCTCAGTTCACAGCATGATATTTATTGTAGAAGAGATCATCAGGGATTCCTTTCATTCTTCCGAATCAGTTACATTGTACACCTCCCTCTTTCCTATACACAAATTAGCTTTTGAAATGACTTACTGCAGTCCCATCAAAAATGCACATTAAACATGAATTTATACACTCAGTGTCAGTTCTGGTGGACAGTGCTCTGTAGCGCCGACCAGAAGACAACAGTTTGAAGAGAGAGTGAGCTCAGTGACAATAAAAGCTTCTTGACTTGACTTGACTTGTGTGGTGACCAAAGTGATTTTCTTAGCCCTTTTCTCCATTCTGGATAAGTAAAGATCTTGGAGATTGAGCAGCAGGCCACCAATAATCTCTCAGCAGTCCTGACTGTCTGCTGTAGCCTCTTGATGTCTGATTTTGTAGCTAAACCAAAACAGACCATTATAGATCTCCACAGGACAGACTCAATGATGGCTGAATAGAATTCTTTCAGCAGCTCCAGTGGCAGGTTGAATTCCCTTTGTTGGCGAAGAAAGTACATCCTCTGCTGGGCCTTTCTAGCAATGGAGTCAATGTAATTTGTACCACTTCAGGTCCTGAGAGATGGTGGTACCCAGAATTTGGAATGACTCCACTGTTGTTACAGTGTTGTTCATGATGGTGAGTGGGACATGACTGAGTAGGACATGAGACAGAAATCGAAACAAAGCAGTTTATGGATAACTATAAAATTGTTTGTATTTTATAGATTTTAACCCTACACAGAAACCTGCCTCCACTTCAGAGCTTGGGATCTAGCTATCTTGCTCTCTGAAACCACAGCAAAACACACTGTTAGGAGTTTTCACATTATTACCACTAGTGGCCGCTAGTGCTAAACTTTCTCTGTTTTCGGCCCTTTTGACAATTTAAGCCATCTCGTTCACTTTGTTCTTTGTTTGGTGTTTGTTGTTTACCTAGCCCATGTGTATCTTGTTCCTGCATCTAGCATACAAGGTTGTTTCTTTTTTCTTTATTTCTTTTTTCTCCCCCATGCCTTTGATTAAATTTCTTTTTGACACTTTGTTCAGGTCTTCTTAAATTTTCATTTTTCACATTTGCTGAGTCTTGGTCTAGCTATTGTAGCAGTCTCCTTTTTGCAGCAAATTTGTTTCCATTTTTTCCTGCTCAAATAATCTCTCAAGTTAATTTCATTGCTTTGCCTGACTTTTTCTTTCTGCACCTCAGTTCATCACCTCCCCTGGCCTCTTTATTGATTGGATTCAGTTTACTCTGATGTTCTGTTCTGGATCCAAAAATCTTTAGCCAGATGCCTTGTCTCATATTTTCTTGCCCACTACCTATAAGAGACCGATCTATTCGATCCTTCCACCCACTAAGGATATTGCACACGTTAAATTGAAACAGAGGTTAGACTGGCCAATGCTCTAGAAACTGGACCCAGGAGACTGTCCTATTAATTGTTTGTTCATCTCCAGAGCTGTCCACCCCCAGGTGGCATTTACACAAGGAATCCAATGGGTTCAGCCCGCACTCTTGATCTCGCACAGTTTTGCCTCAGTACATTTTAAATTAGCTCGGGCCCAGAGAGGATGGCAGCATTTCTGGTTATGTTCATGCATGCCTTCTTCTTTGCATGATAGTGATTTAACCTGCGAATGTGGATGACATGGCAAAATGTGTTTACAGACAATGTTTTGAGCCCATGCAGTAATTTCCATTAGAGAAGCATGACTGATTTAAATGCAGCCCATTTCCTGTTTGCAGTAGTGATGGACAGGTGGAAGGACGAGGTCAGACAGGAGTCTCCTTGGAATATGATGCCTGCGGATGATATTGTGATTTGTGGTGAGAGTAGGGAGCAGGTTGAGAAGAGTCTGGAGAGCTGAAGGTACGTGCTGGAGAGAAGGGGAATGAAAGTCAGTAGGAGTAAGACAAAGTACATGTGTGTGAATAAGAGGGAGGGCAGTGAAGTGGTGCGGTTGCAGGAAGAAGAGGTGGAGGAGTTCAAATACCTTGTCCCACACCCTGGCTGTCAGAAGTTTTGCTCCCCTTTCATTCCCCTTCTCTCTAGCACGTACCTCCACCTCTCCAGGCTCTTCTCACCCTGCTTCCTACTCTCACCACAAATCACAATATCATCCACAAACATCATAGTCCACGGAGACTCCTGTCTGACCTCGTCTGTCAACCTGTCCATCACCACCGCAAACAGAAAAGGGCCCAGAGCTGATCCTTGATTTATTTATTTATTTATTTATTTATTTGGAACCCCATTAGCTTCCACGAGTGGTCGCTAATCTTCCTGGGGTCCATTTTACAAAATCTAAACATATTATACACAATCACACCACACTTTTTACAATATGTTATATAAAAAAAAAATACAATCCGATTTGAGTCATTACACTTGATTTCCATTACAAATCATAAATTTTTTCACCATCTTTTTAAAAGAATATCTGCTACTTATTTGTCTAATACACATTGACAGTTGATTCCAAGCTACCGAGGATCTAAATAGTACAGTTCTCCTCATATAATTTGACTGTGCAAAAGGAACAACTAAATCATCAGAGCTGACCTGCCGAGTAATATGTTGGTGACAATACCCACTGTACACCAATTTATCCACAAAAAATCTGGGATTATTTTTATAGATGCCATTATGCATATAGCACAGAAGACTTATCTTTACCTTATCCTGTACCTTCAGCCATACTAATATAGTGTGCATCTCATTTACACTGGTCCTGTACGAACAGCCAATAGCTAACTGGACCAAATAACTGAGCAGTACTCCAGGTGTGACAAGACCAGAGACTGGAAAACTGTTCTCATGACTGAGGGTGGACAAAACGGCACACATTTCCTAGACAAAGCAATGCCTCTGCCCATCCTGGAAACAATATGATTTATCTGATCAGTCCATGAGAGTTGATTATCCAGCTTGAAACCCAAGAGTTTAATTTTAGTAACCTGCTCAACCAAAGTTGTTTCAATAGTCAAATTTAGGTTACAAGGTTTATTTAACAAATATTTAGTACCAAAAATGATACATTTGGTTTTGAAAATATTTAATACTCATTTGTTCAAATTAACCCAGTCTGTTGTTCCAACTGCACACTTCACTGCTGTCACACTGTCCTCATACAAGTCCTGCACCACCCTTACATACTTTTAATAAATAATAAAGATAAGTAAACTTGAATCTTATCTCTTTTTTTTTATTATATGTGTGTGATTAAACACAGCTGTGAGGAAGTGTACATTTGTGCTAGATCTTTATCATTTTTGGTGACAACCACAGCCAGCTTCTAGCTAAAGAAGTGGTCATGTGGTGGGTGGGGTCTTGTACTTTCTTACTAAAAGAGGAAACCTTTTTAAAACTGCCCTTCTGCCCTCTTACCACACCCCCACATTCCCTCTACTCCTTTCATACCATCATTGTGGAGATCATATCTACTTTATCAATTTAAAAGATAACATATCTCAATGAAAATCATCTCCATCAGCAGCAACCATGTTCTGGCATTCTCTTCTGCTGGTTCTCCTGGGTCTCTCCTGCCTCTCTCTTCAGTCCATCACCATGGGACAGAGTAAGATTTTAATAAATTTATTTTAAATATAGCAATGAACTGATTATCATGCCTAAATGTAACTGTATTATCTTTTTGAGGTTTATCATTTTAATAATCTGTGTGTGTGTGTGTGTGTGTGTGTGTGTGTGTGTGTGTGTGTGTGTGTGTTTACTATACACGTAGTCCCTAATTTATATTAGTGTATGTACTTATTACTTTCTGGATAAATATATAATAAATGCAGATGTTTGTTAAGGTCAGTGGGTCTCTAACATGGTGCAGAGTCTATACACATCAGCAATTTATAATAATAATTATTATTAAGAGTTTTTTGCTAAATAAGTACCTTAATATTCCATACAACTTTAAAACTTCACAAAATATGATTTAACCACTGAAAATATTTTGTAGTTTGATTTCAGTCAAGTAACTATTAATATACTGTACACTGAGCCAATATATCAGGGTATTTCATCAGTCCACAAAAATATGATGCTGATATTTATTCTATGAATAATAATAATAATAATAATAAAAAGTTATATATCATTATTATTATTTTTTTAAATAAAATTTCAAAATAAATAAATAAATGTAAGTCTTAGGCCACCATTTTATCATCAATGACATACTAACAGCTGCATTTTGGATCACTTAAAGTAAATAGTGAGTTCTCCACACTGCAAGGATCTGTCTTAGGCCCACTGCTTTTCTCTTTATATCTGCTGCCTCTGGGTAAAATTATACATAAACAGATAAGAGAGATCAGCTTAACAATGTTGAGGAGTGTGTAAAGGATATTAGACAGTGGATGCTTGATAACTTCCTTCTGCTCAACTCATATAAGACAGATGTACTTTTACTAGGACTTTATGATTCCGTAGCACCTCTGGATGGGGTTTCTGTCTCAGTGTGTACAGCAGTCAAAAACCTTGGTGTGATTTTAGACTCTAGGCCCCAGAGGAAGATGTCATACAAGGTGGTGGGGTATTCCGTGGGCGGGGTGGAAAACAAGAAGCGGGCAGCAACCTGTCAGGCCAGGTCAGTGTAGTCAGTGTTGACTCCATGGAGCTCATGTGGTCAGCAAGACATCACATGATTGCAGATCTGTTGGACACTGTGGGCAACTTCATGGACACCTCCCTGGCCAAATGCCTGCAGATCTCTTTCGAACTTATTCCGGTACCCCAGGCCATAATGCCATGCTGGATGGCAGACCCTTAGACTGGAGATGGTCATTTACACAACTCCTTCCATGCAATTTACTATCTCCTGACATAGAGAGGACCTCCGGTTGCATCTTGTTTCGTCCACTCAGTTTTCTCATTCTCGGGCACTCCTACCATAACTTGAATATTGACTGGTCCAAAGGCATCATTTCCAAGTGGGACCACACCTGCCATGCCACCTGTCTGTCAGTGGCACAAGTCAGCCGTTGCATGAAAGTGCAACAGTAAAAAAAAAAAAAGTCCCCTCTTTTTATTCTCTACACCCTGAGAAATTTATATATTTTCTCCATCTCCACCTATTTTTCTTTTTTTATACACTAACCACTAACAGAACAATATACGTGCATCTTTTCAAGGATTTGTGTGGATTCTATGTTTATCAATTATCATCCCAGATGTCTGACCTTGCTAGCTGCAGATATTTACAAACACATCCTATGGGTAGACTCAGTTTTTCTGAGGTCATGACCTGACTTTCTCGACCTATATAATTGCCTTATATGCAATAAGTTACTCTAAGCATAGGTATCGAGGAATCAGTGGAGCAGTCAAGAGGAGGATAGGTTTAGTGGAGCAGTAGTAGAGGATAAAGAATCAGTGGAGCAGTCAGAGAGGGTCAGAAAGAATAATAATGTACAGGGTACAGAATGGACAGATGACTGGAGTAGTGGTTGTTAATGGAGGGAGCAGTAAGCAAGGATGTGGGGATCAGTGAAGCAATTGTAGAGGATGAATGGATTAGTGGAGCTTTGGAAGCGGATTGAAGAGGACGTAGGGATCAGTGGAGTGGTGGTAGAGCATCTGAAGGGAGGTGGTTCAGTAGTCTGGTCTTGAAATGATCGTGGATGAACACCTGAGCACGCTGTGTGGATAAAAATTGATAAAGGAGAATTTCTCCTTTTGTAAAGCAGAAATACGATTAGCAATACATAAGAAAAAGGACAGATGAGATTCCATGATTAGAGGGTTGTCCAGGGAGATTATAGGATGCTGATTGTACTGCACTACAGGAAGTCACTCCAATACTACAACAGCTAAGCAAATCCCATGGACAGACTTCTTTCACTGCATGCCATATATTACAAGAAATATCATCAGTGATTCCTTTCATTCTTTCCACTCAACTTGTACACAAATTATCTGTTGAGATGACTCAGTGTAGTGCCTTTAAAGTGCACATTCAGCAGATATTTATACACTCACAATGCAAGTCAGTGTCTGTGTCAGTGTGTGAGGTGAACCTAGAGGTGAAATGGTGTACCAGATCTCATAAGATAGCCCATCTCTCCTGCTGTAATATTGGTGTTTCCTCAGATAGTTGTTTTGTGTTCCATGAAAAGGATAGGTCGGGAACAATGTGGCCTTCCTGTCATTTTCTATGCGCAAGCTTTTACTTTACTATGCGTCTTGCAGATTAGAAGCAGCGTTGGATCCATCTTGGATTGTGAAAGTGTTAAAGTCTTATACTAGTGACGTATAATTGAAAAATAAACGGTGGAAGTTATTTTTATGTTACATTTAATGTTGTTTTAACACGTTTAGATTCACTCGTTTATATTTTTTATTTGTGCATAAGATTAAACCTGGTTCTGGTGAAGTATAAATTTAAATGTTAGATCTTTATCATTTTAGGTGACAACCGCAGCCACCTTCCAGCTATAAAAGTGGTAGTGGGGTGGAGGGAGTTTTGTCCTTTCTTAGTCAAACAGGAAACGTTTTTTCATCTTCAAACTGCTCCCTTACCCTCCCACCACACCACACCACACCACAACACACCACACTCTTGTAACGTCTGGCACAGATCATTTAGACTTCATGTCCCAGGCATTCCTTTTAACCTATGACATTTTTACCTCAAACAAAAGTTGAAACTTTTATACAGGGTGTCACACTCCCCCTTCCAAAGACACGAATCCTCTAATCCTAAAACACAAACCCACACACAACTGGCTCCAGATGGTCTGGATCCTACCACAAGACGAGATAACCCCATGCAGGATCTCTGTTTGACTGCATAGAGACCTCGACCATAAAACACCCACACATACACAATCGCACACACACACACACACACACACACACACACACACACACACACACACACTGATACAATAAAGCATTCCTTTTTCTAATTAAACAAAATGAATAAGATGCTCCACATCCCACGACATTAACCTATACTTGTATGTATCTCCTTTATTGTTTATAGTTGTACGCTAAAGATCCTATTATTGTAACTTTATTAATGTGTCTTTTCTATTAAGGCTTAATTAACTCAAATTATCTGTTCTTTACTTTCCTGACAAGGGTGCATTTCATTTGATCAGAATACTACATTGTACTAACATCTTTTATACGTTAATTACTGGTCCCAGCACATTAATGTATACCTGTTCTAATGCTGTATGTCCTTTTAAGGCCTGATGTCAGAATGTATACAAAATTATCTGCTCTTCACAAAAAATGCATTTTGTTTTGTGTTGTCATTTTCTTTTAGCAGAACATAATGTGGTAGTAACATTAGTTACACTTTGACTACTGATCTATGTATGTAATGTACAGCTGCCATTATGCCGTCAATCCTCTCGTGTTTAGTATCCAAATGACCACAAAATTATCTGTAACATTTTTCAAACAATGGTGCATTTTATTTAATCATGAAATGTATCATACTGTCCTGATACATTTTGGATAAAACTTCTCCAAAGCGAATAGAACCTGGAAACCATGCCCACAAACACATGAACAAAGGGAGTTTTTCCCTCCAAATTTTCAGGCCGTAGCATTGACCATTCTCCTAAAGATGGGTGGGGTTCAGGACATTTAAAACATCTTGAACCCAGCTAATCATTGTCCAGTCAGAGTTGAGTCAAGAAAGCAACTCGCCCACTCGGCTCGACCGGAAAGGCTCGGACCCCTGGGGCCCGGGGGCCTGATGGCCCGGAGAGTCGGACACTGCAAACAGCTCAGCAGCGACTCAACGGGACGAGATCTCAAATCTCTTTTAAGATTTTAAACCGCGATTATTAAGGCGAATTAAAATTTCCGTAAAGATTTCTCAGTTAGGATGTGATTAATTTGAAGTTAAAGTGGCCTTTCCTTTCTTTATCTCCTTCTTTCCTTCCTTTCCTTTCTCTTCCTCCTTTCCTAATTTCAACTTTCGTTTAGTTTATTTTTATTTCCTTTATTTTTGTTTGTTTGTGTAGTTAGTTTTATTTTGTGTTTGTCTCTTTCATTAAATGCCTTTTTTTCCATAAGTGATTGTCTCTGAGTACGTTCCATTAATGCAAAGTTCCTGCAACATCAGGTCTGAACTACATGCTCTATTTAATTTAATTTAGTTTAATTTAATTTACGGTATAAAGTAAAGGGGGGGTTGCGTCTTTCTTGGCCAGGGAGATACCTCTTTTATAGAATTAATATAAAACTATACTGTCTGTTTGCCGGTCAATTCAACTTAATTTAAATATTTAGGAGTAACTATAACCCGGTATAATTACTTATAAATATTCACCTTTCTTTGCGAGCTAAATTCGCTACATATAATGGTGGAGAATGCTATATACTTAATTTATCTGTATTATAAGTTTGTGTCTCTTATCCCCCAGTCGCTACACTCTCCCTCCTCTGATTGGCTTATAAACCCAGTGGGGAGATCTTAGCTTCATTATTTTTGTACATTTAAATGATTACACATATTAACAAACATTGTCTCCATCAGCATCCGCAATGTTCTGTCGTTCTCTTCTGTTGGTTCTCCTGGGGCTCTCCTGCCTTCAGTCCATCGCCATGGCACAAAGTAAGATTTATCTTTATTTATTTAAAATATAGCGATTAACCTTTTATCAGACCAAAATTAAAATTGTGTGTTTGTATTTTCATTGTACACTGAGTGTCCGATTTATATTAGTGTACATATTTATTACTTTGTGAGTTTAAAAAAAGAAGATTAAATCAATTAATTCAGATGTTCATTAAATATCTCTTCAACATGGTACCAAGATGGAGTCTACAAACATCCTCATGAAAAATAAAATTTTGACATAAAATTTGAGAAAATAATTGTTTACATTTCGTTCAGCACGTAACCATCAAATAAAAATCATGATTTGATCTTTTAAAATATTTTGTTTGATTTCGCTCATATAATTACAAATTCTCCAGAACTGATTATTGGATTGATTGATTATTAGTATAAATATAGTCAGAATATCAGAATACGATGTTCAGTATATTCAGATGTATCAGTATATGATAAAAAAAAACCTTCTACATGCTAAAGTGACTGGTGTGACCTTGAACGATAGCAGGAACTGGGCTGTCAGAAAAATGAAATAAATGAGACATATTTGTCAGGGTGTGAGCGAAACAGAAAGCAGAAGCCGGAGCACAGCTCGCTTGGGTTTTAATGCAAGTGTGAGGGAGAGAGAGATACGAGCACACACACACACACACACAAGCACACGGCAGTCCTACGGTTGAGAGAGTCCGAGGTGCGCTAGCTGACCCGAAATGCACAGGGAGGTGAAGCGCAGCCGGTATGGGATTGTGGAGTCCGGATGGAACGGACAAGTGGAGTCCTGTATGACAACCGGAATGTGAAACCATGTAGCACGGAAAGTCAAACATAAACAATAACGAACAAGGAGTGAATGTGAGTGAGGGGTTTATGTAGGAGCGGGATGGAGTGATGATAAGCTTCAGGTGTGCCTCGTTAAACCTGGAGCTTTAGGGAGAGTGGAGGCATGAGTGATGATGAGCTCCAGGTGTGCTTGGTTAAACCTGGAGCTCTAGGGAGAGCGGAGGCATAGAGAGCCACCAACGGGGGCGTGGCAAGTGGATCCCTGACAACATAATTTTTTTTTTTGCTATCATTTGTATTTGTCCTAATGTTTCATGTAAAAAAACCTAATGTCAAAAAGGTTACACCAGTTCAGGTCAATGCTTCCAAACTAAACAAACACATGGAGACACCTGATGTAGATCATAAAAAGATTTATGAAATTTTTGATAATGGCGATAATTAAATGTTTTGTCACAGATGCAAAAGGGGCTGCATTTTGCTGTTCTTAGTTTCAAAATAAACCAATGAAGGCAGGAAACATCCGCACCTTCGAAAAACAAGATACAACTGTACACATCGTGGAGTCATGTACGGTTTTAACCTGCTTTTTTTTTCATTTAATTTAAACCTGATGATTCACAGATCACAATTCTACTCTGACCTTTATTTTCTTTCTTCTACAGTTTAACAACAAAAAAAGGGAATTTAGATTTGTGTGGACCCTGCGGTGGATTGGGTGAAGTAGATCATCAAAATTAAAACCTGAACCTTGTCTTAAGCATCTGATTCAAATTAGATTAAAATGGTGTTTGAACCAAATTGATGAACAAATCTGTGGATGAACAAATCCGTTTCCTTCTCTGAATTAGGTCTTTTTAGAAAACTAATAAATAATGCTACAACACATATTTTTCATCTGCAATGGAATGTAAAGAACATGGGAAGACAAGACCGAGGAGAAGAAGATTTCTGTTTATGATTTTAGCAACAATAATAAAAAAATACAATAAGCATCAGCGGTGGATAAACATGAAACTGGTTCTCTGAGATTGCTTTGTGTGTGTTACCAGGTCCTGACTGAATCCTGACTGGATCCCAACTTCATATCCAACAGGGTCTAGTGAACATTACTAAATATTAAGATTAAAATTTCTCATATAAGTGGAAGTAACTGAGGTGGATGCATGTGTTTATGTGTAAATTCTGGGCTGAATAATACTGAAACGGGTTGAATTTAGAGTCATTTTTAAGATGAATTGATACTGATTGTACTGCACAGGACAGGAAGTCACTTCAGTACCACAGCAAAGCAAATCCCAGAGACAGACTTTGTCACTGCATGACATAACAAGAGACATCATCAGGGATTCCTTTTATTCTTCACATTCACTTTACACTTATTCAATCTGATCAATTCTCCACCTCCATCTTTCTTTTTACATAAACTCTGGACTCACACAGCACAGTGCACTTTACACTTTATTTTATACCCCACCATACCGCACACGGACACTTTATGGACAACCACAAAACCACCTTAAATTGTTTACTGTTTTACTGCTTACTGCCATAAGCATATTTTGTATATACATATTTTCTCATATGTATTTCTTATACTGTATTTTATATAGTTTTTATACTTTATTTATCTGCCTTCTTTTTCTTTGTTTTATTTTTCTCCCCATCCTATTCCCTCATGCCGGACCGTAATAAAAAAGGATTTCACTGCAGGTCGTACCCTGTATGTATGTGTATGTGATAAATAAAATTTGATTTGATTTGAAGTAGCTGTTGAGATGACATTGTACTTACTCACGACTGTGTAGCAATGCACAGCTTCAATCATATCATCAAGTTCGCTGATGACACGACCGTGGTGGGTCTCATCAGCAAGAACGACGAGTCAGCATATAGAGAGGAGGTGCAAAGGTTAACTGCCTGATGTGGAGCAAACAACCTGTCTCTGAACGTGGACAAAATGAAAGAGATGGTTGTGGACTTCAGAAAAGCACAGAGTGACCAATCTCCACTGATTATTGATGAATCCTTGTTGGAGATCGTCAAGAGCACCAAATTCTTCGGTGTTCATCTGGCAGACAACCTCACCTGGTCAACACCAGCTCCATCACCAAGAAAGCCCAGCAGCGTCTCTACTTCCTGAGAAGGCTGAGGAAAGCCCACCCCCCTTCCCACCTCCCTTCCCTTCCCTTCAATTCAATTCAATTGATTTTTATTTGTATAGCGCTTTTAACAATGAACATTGTCTCAAAGCAGCTTTACACAGATAATGTGGTGATTCAAAGTAAATATGTTCTTTGTAAGTACGTTTGTCCCTGGTGGGCAACTGTGGTAAGGAAAAAACTCCCCGAGATGGCATAAGGAAGAAACCTTGAGAGGAACCAGACTCAAGAAGGAACCCATCCTCATCTGGGTTGCACCTTATGTCCATTTGAAGCAGATATTCAAAGTTGTGGGGTACGGTGATGACGATCAGGTGCGAACTGTATTGCTTAATCAGTGTAGCAGACTGTTGACATTAACTACAGTCCAACCACCCAAGGTGTTGATGAGAAACAGTCCCAAGCTGCACAGAGTGGCCTCCAGTCGAAGAGAACACTATCCAGAGGCAGGCCTGGATGAAGTGGAAAGATGTTAAACATGCTCCTGAGGCTCCTGTTTAACTCGACCGAGAGAGAGAGAGAGAGAGAGAGAGAGAGAGAGAGAGAGAGAGAGAGAGAGAGGGTGACAGGAAGAGAAGGATATGGATTATTAAGTATCCTTATCGTTGTACCAAAGTTAATGTCACTGTGCAGTTTGGACTCCGGCAAGACTCACTATGGCAGCATAACTAAAAGGGAGAAGCAGAAGGAAACACAGACAGAGGGATCTCTGGGATAAGAGACGACCCACACACAACCTTTTCACATTTCGACGGGTTTTAAGGAATGGATTAAAGTCGATAAGCAGGGTACCAAGTCAAGTCAAGTCAAGTTAATTTGTATAGCGCTTTTCACAACAGACATTGTCTCAAAGCAGCTTTACACAAATCAACAGTGAAGGTGAATGGTGTGTGTTTATCCCTGATGAGCAGCCGTGGCGACTGTGGCAAGGAAAAACTCCCTTAGATGTTATGAGGAAGAAACCTTGAGAGGAACCAGACTCAAAAGGAGAACCCATCCTCATCTGGGTGACATCGAAAGTTTAATCATAAATCTTCCAACAATACAGAACACTGGACAGTGAGAACTAACATGAGTTCTGGAGTATAAGATTATAAGTGATGTTCTTTCTGCAATCTTAAACAGTCTTTATGGTTAGTAGCTCCTAGTTTTATGAGCTCAGCATTTGTGATCACCACAGATCCAGCATCAGCTTCTCCATGCCAGAGCCTTTAAACACTCCAGGAGGTCCAATGTCAAAACTCCACACATGTAGCGGGATCCAAATGGCACTTCTAGCTGCATGTAGTCTTAGTAAAAGTACTTCCGTCTTATCTGAGTTGAGCAGAAGAAAGTTATCAAGCATCCACTGTCTAATGTCCTTTACACACTCCTCAACATTGTTAAGTTGATCTCTCTCATCTGGCTTTGCTAAAATATACAGCTGTGTATCATCAGCATAACAGTGGAAGCGAATCCCATGTTTATGAATAATTTCACCAAGAGGCAGCATATATAAAGAGAAAAGATTCTTGGGGAACACCAAACTTTACCTCATAGAGTGTGGAGAACTCACCATTTACATCCACAAACTGATAGCGATCAGTCAAATAAGACCTGAGCCAAGAGAGAGCTGTTCCCTATATTCCTACAACGTTCTCAAGTCTAGCAAGCAGTATAGTGTGATCAATGGTGTCAAAAGCTGCACTAAGGTCGAGCAAAACAGGTAAGGAGACAAAACCCTGATCAGAGGCCAATAACAGGTCATTTTCCACTTTAACTAGTGCCGTCTCTGTGCTATTATGAGGCCGAAATCCTGACTGATACATTTCTAAAATGTTATTCATAAGTAGGTGTGAGCATAACTTCTGTGCTACAACCATTTTTCAAAAATTTTGGATATAAAGGGGAGATTTGATATTGGTCTGTAGTTGGACAACTGACATGGGTCAAGGTCAGGTTTCTTAATAAGGGGGTGGATAACTGCCAGTTTGAAGGATTTAGGTACATAACCAGTGCTAATGGAAGAGTTTTTAAAACAAGTTCAATTACCTCTGGAGTTATCTGTTTGAGGAAACTTGTAGGCAAGGGATCGAGAATACAGGTTGATGATTTTGATGAAGAAATTAATGAAATTAAGTCATTCTCATGAATAGGAGTGAAGCTTTGTAGTTGATTGTCCGTTATAATGACACTGCTGTCTACAGGGGTACTTATAAAATAATTTGGATTTATATTAACCGTCTGGATTTCTTGCCTGATGTTTTCAAATTTTATTATTAAAAAAGTTCATGAAATCATTACTACCTAATGATGGTGTGCATGTTAGTGCAGTGCTTTTATTCCCTGTTAATTTTGCTACCGTGCTGAATAAAAATCTAGGATTATGTTTGTTATTTTCTATGAGGGAGGAGAAATATGCTGATCTAGCAGCACTAAGAGATTTTCTATAATTTAGGAGGCTCTCCTTCCATGCTATTTGAAATACTGTTAATTTTGTTTGATGCCATTTACGTTCTAATTTCCGAGTGGTCTGTTTTAAGGTGCGTGTATGATCAGTATACCACTGTGCTAATTTTTTCTCCCTGATCATTTTGGTCTTAAGGGGAGCTACATCATCTAAAGTGTAATGTAATGTTGATTCTAGATGTTCAGTGGCCCAGTCGAGCTCTGCGGGGTCTGACGGAGATCTATCTAATATCGTAATTTCTGGAAGATTATTAATAAAACGCGCTGCTGTAGCTGACGTGAAAGTACGCTTAACACGATAACATGGTGAGTTAGAAATGCAATGACTGAGGCAGATTTTAAAAGAGATGAGATAATGGTCTGAGATAGCTTCAGACTGTGGAAGTATGACTAAGTTTTTTTATTTTTAATCCAAATGTTAACAACAAATCGAGAGTGTGTCCACCACTATGAGTGGGTCCTATAACATTCTGATTAATTCCAACTGACTCTAGAATGGCCACAACTGCTGCTCTTAAGGAGTCTTCCTGATTATTAAATAGCACCGAATTGCACTGTCTCGGATCGCAAGACCCTACAGAGGATAGTGAGGACAGCTGAGAAGATCATCAAAGTCTCTCTCCCCTCTATCATGGACATTTACACCACACGCTGCATCCGCAAAAGCACACAGCATTGTGGATGACCACACACACCCCTCACACACATACTTCACCCTCCTACCATCAGGAAAACAGTTCCGAAGCATTCGGGCCATCACAAAAGACTGTGCAACAGTTTCTTTCCCCAAGCCATCAGGCTTCTCAACACACAGAACTGAAACAGAACTTGCACACACTCACTGACTCACACACACTCACTCAAATGTGTGTTACCAAACTGTACAACCTGGACTAAACACAATCATCACTCATCTCGATCCACTCCACCACCATTTATTTATTAATTATTAATTATACACCTTTGTACTACAGTAGAATGTTTACATGCTGTCTTTGCACCTCCTTGCTGCTGTTTTTTTTTTGCACTACATTGTTCTGTTCTGTTTGTATTCTCTCCTGGGTATAGTTTTTTACATTTCTCCTGGCATAATGAAGTATACATAAGAACCCACAAGAGGGAGTTTGGAGCCTCCAACAATCTCAGATCACACTGTAACCCATGCAGTTAGGCAACACTCAGATCTAACACTGAACACGATCATGGCATGAGGGAGCAGTATTGTCTGTATTGTGATCAGCTCAGTTACTTTTACTCTGCCTGTCTGGAACTCTTGGGAAATGCTACAATCATCACAGCAAGGAGAAGGCTGTGATGGGGATCCCTCAATTATTCTCCAGCTTCAGTAATGGGATGTACCTCTACTTGGAGCTTATGTTGTAGAGGAACATCACATGGTTGCGGATGGGGTGGATTATGGTGTTGCAGGTAACTTAACGGACACCAAATACCTGCAGATCTCGCTGAAGCTTCTTCTGGTACCATAGACCATAACCATACTTGACGACAGACCCTTAGGACAGGAGAGGATCACTCACCATATACTTTTCCTGCAACTTAGTATCTCAAAACATAGGGAGGATTTCCAGTTCCATATGGTTTCTTCCCCTTGTTTCCTCATTCTCAAGCTTCCTTGTCTTGTCTACCATAACCAGATTATTGACTAGTACAAAGGCAACATTTCCAAGTGGGACCCCACCTGTCTTATTCAAGGTCCTGGTTTAACTGCTACTAAGGGTCACAGAACCCATCAATCTGTCCTGAGTCCCTGTGCACTATCAAGCTTAGCAAAAGGTGGAGCATTACCCTTCATCCTTCTTATCACTTGTATGGCTATGCTAATGATCTAACCCAGCACCACTCTTCCCCGAGCAAGCATATTCTCCCTCTCAAATTACATCAAGGAGGTTCTGACAGCAGGCTTCATTTATCAATCTAATTCTCCTGCTTGGGCTGGGTTCTTCTGTGTTCTCCAAAGCTTGCCAGTTCATAGTCCTGCCAAAGCTAAACTGTTGCGCTCATGTGCAACCATGTCTTTTGAATCTCTGGCATCCCACTACACATTGTCATCCACAGTGGCCCACAGTTTTCATCATTGTTCGATAAAACCTTCCGCCAACACATAGGGGCTACTGTGAGCCTATCCTCTGGCTTAAACCCTGAGTACAATGGGCAAAAGGAGAGAGTGATGCAGGACCTTAAGATCACCCCGAGGTGCATGTAGGATGTTTTGGAGACAAGGTGAGGAGATTCTGCTCCAAGATTTCTGCTCCACTTACCTCTTCTGTTACAACTGGAGCAGAAATAGATGATGAAGGTAACAGTAGAGAAGTTGTAGAGCATCAGAGGGAATGTGGAGCAGTGTTGTATCTCCAAATGACAGGTAAAGACCTAACTCAAACACATAATCTAGTATCTTTTCCTGGTTTGTTTTATGTCTATGTTTAAAAAAGTTATATAATTCCTCTAAACAGAGTTTAGACTGATAGTAAGTCTGAGACTTAGTAAACCAGTGTAGATTGAAAGCTCTTTTATATCTCATACCTCATATCTGAGAAGACACACCAGCTGGATAACTCAAGGTTCTTAAATTTTAGCCTTTAAATAACAAAATGACAAACAAATACAGTAATCTTTCCATCCACGGATGAGAAAGAGTAAAACAGCTTTATTAAAGTCACTCAGTCTGACCCCGAAGAGCTCTCCAAAGAAAAACTATTAAACAGCAATGTCACAAGTCAACTGTTGCATGCAACTGCATTTTTTTACACCCTGAGAAATTGACATTTTCTGCAAGAACTGCTTATTGACAATTTGCATTCTCCAATAATCTAAAGAGGCCTTGCATACATCTATTTTCTTACAAACAATCTGGTTATTCTCTTCTTCTGTCTTGGAAGTCTCTTTTACTTCCCTGCATTGCTAGTTTGCCTATCTTTTCATACCTCAAAAGCATATCCTGTTGTTTTCACACCTTTTCTCTAAAGATCTCTTTTGTTTGCACTTTTGGCAAAAATATCTGGTTTTCATCACACCTTGTCTAAAAAAACATCGTACTTTTTCACACCTTGGCTTTAATCAACTTTAGATTACACATCTCAGTGCTCTAGTCTTAACACCTCAGCTCTATTTCTGAACATGCTTTGCAGTTTTTCAACATCTCGCTGCTGTGAAATATTTTTTTTACATGTTACAAAAGTTCCTTTACCTTCTTTATATGGGTTTAGTTATTGTTTTAATGCATAAAGCTCACATAATGCTTGGAGTAATAGATATTCTTATTATAGAGATTGCTCTTATTATATATTCAAGTCAAGTCAAGAAGCTTTTTTTGTCATTTCTACTGAATATCGCTGATGCATTACACAGCAAAATAAGACCATGTTCTTCCAGAGCCCTGGTGCTACATAAAACAACATAGAGCTACATCACACAATATAAAGCTGGGTAACAAAACACAGTTAAGGAATTAAGGACTAAAGTGAGTGTCCTCACCATATAAAATGCATCGTGTGCAACCAAGTGCAAACAGTGCAGACAGACAACACAAGACAGTGTGGGACAGATACACAAAACACAAAATAGCACCAACCAGTAAACTTATTAAATACTATGTTATACACTAATGTGCAAAAAAAAAAACCAGCATGTAAAACAGTATAATATGATTCTTCTTCTTCATCTTTTGGCTGCCCCCATTAGGGGCGCCACAGTGGATCACCGTCTCCATACCATCCTGTGTTTTACATCTGCCCCTTTCAACCCAACTACCTACATGTCTTCCCTCACCACATCCATAGACCTCCTCCTTGTTCTTCCTCTTTTCCTCCTTCCTGGTGGCTCCATCCTCAGCATTCTCTTACTAATATACCACATGTCCAAGCCATCTCAATCTCACCTCCCTCACCTTGTCTCCAAAATGCCCTACATGCTCTGCCCCTCTAATAAACTCATTTCTAATCCTGTCCATCATCTTCACTCCCAATGAACATCTCAACATCTTCAGCTCTGCTACCTCCAGCTCCACCTCCTGTCTTTTCCTCAATGCCACTGTCTCTAATTTATACAACATCTCAGGTCTCACCACAGTCCTATAAAGTTTCCCTTTCACTCTCACAGATACTCTTCTATCACAAATCACTCCTGCTATCACTCTTCTCCATCCACTCCACCCTGCCTGCACTCTTTTCTTCACTTCTCTAACACACTTCTCTCCACTTTTTGCACTGACCCCAGGTACCTGAACTCCTCCACCTTCTCCACCTCTTCTCCCTGCATCCGCACCCCTCCACTGCCTTTCCTCTCAGTCACACACATGTACTTTGTCTTACTCCCAATGACATTCATTCCCCTTCTCTCCAGCATGTACCTCCACCATCTCCAGGCTCCTCACCACCTGCTTCCTACTCTCGCCACTTATCACAATATCATCCACAAACATCATAGTCCATGGACTCCTGTCTGACCTCGTCCATCAACCTGTCCATCAGCACCATAATCAAGAAAGGGATCAGACCTTCACCTTGATCCAGCCTGTTGTTCCTACTGCACACTTCACTGCTGTCACACTGTCCAATACATGTCCTGCACCACCCTCACATACTTCTCTGACACACCTGACTTCCTCATACAATACCACAACTCCTCTCTCCACCCTGTCGTATGCTTTCTCTAAATCCACAAACACACAATGCAACTCCTTCTGACATTCTCTATACTATTCCATTAATATTCTCAAAGCAAATAATGTGTCTCTCGTGCTCTTCCTAGGTATAAAACCATACTGCTGCTCACAGATGGTCACCTCTTCTCTCAGCCTGGCTTCCACTACTCTTTCCCATTTCATGGTGTGACTGATCAACCATATTCCCCTGTAGTTACTGCAGGTCTGCACATCTCCCTTATTCTTAAAAACCAGTACCAGCAAACATCTTCTCCATTCCTCAGGCATCCTCTCACCTTCCAACAACCTGTTAACACTGTGTGTGTGTGTGTGTGTGTGTGTGTGTGTGTGTGTGTGTGTGTGTGTGTGTGTGTGTGTGAGCGAGAGAGTTTTGTACAGTTCAGTTTTGTGTGTTGAGGAGTCTGATGGCTTGAGGAAAAAAGCTATTACACAGTCTTGATGTGAGGCTTGATTGCTTCAAAACTTTTTCCTGATGGTAGGAGGGTAAAAAATGTGTATAAGTGTATAAGGGGTGTGTGAGGAGTCAAGAGTGTGTGTGAGGGGTGTGTGGGGTCGTCCACAATGCTATTGGCTTTGTGGATGCAGCGTGTAGTGTAAATGTCCGTGCTAGAGGGGATAGAGTCTCCAATGATCTTCTCAGCCGTCCTCACTATCCTCTGTAGGGTCTTGTGATCTGAGAAGGAGCAGTTTGGGAAACAGGCAGTGATGCAGCTGCTCAGGATGCTCTTGCTTCCCTCTGTAGAACATGGTTAGGATGGGGGAGAGAGATGGGCTTTCCTCCTCCTCAGGAAGTAGACGTGCTGCTGGGATTTCTTGGTGATGGATCTGGTGTTGAGTGGTCTTCCCCTGAACGCTATTCATCCACTGCAAATGATCCAAAATGCAGCTGCACAATTTGTGTTCAATTAGCCCAAGTTCTCCCACACCACCCCACTGCTGTGCTCCCTATACTGGCTTCCAGTAGCTGCACGTATCAGATTCAAAACACTGATGTTTGCCTACAAGGCCAAAAATGGACCAGCACCATCTTACCTCAGTGACTTCATCACATCTCGCACTGCACCACGCTGTCTGAGATCCTCCAGCACTGCTCCACTGGTACCACCTTCTCTCAGAATGAGAGGTAAGTACAATTCAAGACTCTTCTCTGTTCTGGCACCGAGGTGGTGGAATAAACTTCCTCTAGATGTCTGTACAGCAGAGTCCCTGATTATCTTTAAGCGACGACTGAAGACCTACCTCTTCCTGAAATACCTAAATTAACACTTTCCAAGTTTGTAGAATTCGAGTTATATTTATATTGAGTTTGTATTCTTGCGTACCAGTGTAGATGTATTAATTACTAGAGATTTAAAGCACTTTTGTACGTTGCTCTGGATAAGGGCATCTGCTAAATGCCGCAAATGTAAATGTAAATGTAACTGAAGTCTATGAACAGCATTTATACGTAAGTGTTCTTATTGTCCGGGTGGGTGAGAGCCAGATGAAGGGTCGTGGAGATGTCATCATCCATGGAACGGTTTGGACAATACACAAACTGCATGGGGTTCAGTGAAAGTGGAAGCTGCGTCTTGATTTGCCTCATGACGAGCCTCTCGAAGCACTTCATCACGATGAGTCTAAATGCAACGGGACGATATTCATTGAGGCAGAAGACTGTAGACTTCTTTGGCTTAGGGATGATGGTCATTGTTTCGAGTCACATAGGAGCAATAGCGCTGCTCAGGGCGATGTTGAATATGTCGGTAAAGACATCCGCTTGCTGTTCTGCACATTACACTCTGCCAGAAACGTTTTTGGGTCCAGCAGACGTCCGTGGGTAGACTCTGCATTGAGATTCCTCACTTCAGCCATGAATTGACAGAGCACCTGGTCGTGAGGAGGATGGGTGGTCTTCCTCGCCGCCATGTTGTTCTGCACCTCAAACCGGGCGTAGAAGTCGATCAGCGCATCTAAAAGGCAGATTGATTGAAGGAATCGCTGTTGGTTGCAGCCTCCCCAAACATGGCAGTGCATGACAGCCCTGAAGAGCAGAGGCGGCTCCTGCTAGCCAGGTTTTTTTTTTTACCTGTTTCGGAACGAGTTTAGAGCATCTGAGGAGGGGTCTGCATTCTGGAATTAGCATAACACAGATGTGGTCTGAGTAGCCAAGATGGGGGCAGGGCAAGATCCAGTGTGTTCGCCCCACTCATTGCAAAGTCCATATGCTGATGTAGTTTAGGGGGCGCAGTCCTGACATTTGCATGGTTGAAATCTCCGGCGATAATAAACAGCCTGTGAGCATTCTGCCCCATAGAGCCCCATAGAGTTTACACTCATTAGCATTAGCACTAGGGGAAATGTACATTCCAACACCAAAAGCAGTGGTGAATTCTCTGAGTAAATAAAATGATCTGCATCTTGCAGTCACGAACTCCACTAGCGATGAACAATAGCATGAGACAAGCACAGAGTTCCTGCACCATTCCGTGTGCCCATTTTTCTCTCTGCAGCATCTTTAATCTGCCAGAATTTTTATGTTTTTCTAAAATTTTATGTCGCCACAGGGGACCATCTGTCTCCATACCACCCTGTTCTCTACATAAGCTTCTTTCAAACCAACTACAGTACCTGCAAATCTTCCCTCACCACATCCCTAAACCTCCTCCTTAAGGGTATGTTAAATACCAGAAATGTGAATGTAAATGTTAGAGATAAGTGCAACTGTGGATTTGAATGGTGGAATCAGTAGAGCAGGGGGAGAGGGTAATGGGTTTAGTCGGGCAGTAGTAAAAGCTAGCAGGATCAGTGCAGCAGTGGTAGAAGCTTAGAATGAACAGGGTGCAGTGGTACAGGATGAAGAGCTGCCTGGAGCAGTGGTTGTTGATGGAAGGAACAGCGAGAGGATAAAAGGATCAGTAAAGAAATGCTGGAGGATAAATTGATTAGATGAGCTTTGGTAGAGGATGGATCATAGGGAACATGGTACAGTAAAACAGGATGTAGGGAACAGTGGGAAAGGATTGCAGGCATTAGTGGAACAATGGTAGAGCATCAGATGTGGTGCGCATTTTGTAAGAGAGAAATCAGATTAGCATATGTGAGATAGTTGAAACACCATGAGAGATAAAATGGTTTTCCAGAAGACAGGACAGGACAGGAAGTCTCTCCAATATTAAAACAGCTAAGCAAACCCCAGGGATAGACTCCTTTCAATGCATGACATATAAAAAAACATAGCTGTTCTGAGATGTTGTAATGACTGTCGTAATATCCTGTGCGATACAGTTACCAAACCACAAAGTTAGTTTAAATGTTCTCCAATGCACATGCAGAAGTTTCTTAGGCAGTCACCTTAGGAAGTTAACCTCACTTTTATGTTTCATCAGGTGGTTGTTTTGTGTCCCGTGACCAGGATTTTAACATGATTAAATTCAAGCTGACTTGACTTTATTTTTTTTTATTTGTGTTTACGATTAAACAGTTCTGTAGAAGTTTAAAGTGAAAATTAACGGATCCTTATAATTTTAAGTGACAACCACAGTCATCTTCTAGCTGGGGATGAGTTTTGTCCTTTCTTACCACACATTCTCCCTCCTCTTCTGATTGGCTGGAACCCCAGAATAGAGATCATATCTATTCTTTTACATTTATTAACAACGAAATGAACATCATCTTCATCAGCAGCAGCCATGTTTTGCCGTTCTCTTCTGCTGGTTCTCCTGGGGCTCTCCTGCCTTCAGTCCTTCACTTTGGAACAGAGTAAGATTTTTATTTGTGTATTTTAAATATTCAGCTTAAACTATCATCATGGTTAAATTCAATATATGTGTTTGTTTGTTCACCATTAATTAATCTGTTGTTTTTTACTTTTCCTGAAAGATTCTCACATAAAATGAGAACATTCTCGCATTTTATTATAGTTTGAAGACTGATTGATTTAATTTGTTTTTATATATTATTATATGTATTTATTGTATTATAATGTTATTATAGTCATATAATACACAAAAAAATCTGACCTGATTGTTGGATAAAAATAATTCAAAAAAAATTAATTATTAATATTTATATAATTGTAATGATTACTATATATTGAGTTAGAACATCAGGATATCTACTCAATCCTTTCACATAAGATGTTACTGTACTGTGCAATAGACCAACTAGATGGTTTTGAGAAGAAGTATAACAAAAATATGTAATTATTTTGTAGATTTTTTAGTAGAATATAATCTGAAGATACAAAATAAAAAAGAAATCCAAAAATAAATAAGCTTAAATAGGCTGAAGAGTCAAGGATTTATTGTGATTTAAAACCACTTCTGAACTCAAAAAACACTTGGCGCGTCTGATGCAGATCCTGAAAAATGCCTCATGATTTTGACATAACTTCAGTCAGAAATAAATGAGAAGATAATGAAATATTTTGTTTCAGGTCCGGAAGGAGCATCTTTGTGCTGTTTTGAGTTTCATAAAAGACCATTGAAGGCAACAAAAATCTTCAAGGTTGAAGGAACAAGATTTGACTGTACACTTCGTGGAGTCATGTACAATTTCAACCTGCTTCTTTTTTTTTGTGGATAATTTAAAATCATGTGATTCACAGATTACAGTTCTACCCTGATCTTTATGTTTTTATCCTACAGTTTAACAGTAACAAAAGAATTTCGGATTTGTGCGGACCCTGAGATGGACTGGGTGAAGGAGATCATCAACATGAAACCAGCTTTGCCTTAAGCATCAGATTCAAATGAGATTAAAATGGTGTTTAAAGCAAATTGATGTCTTACCTAACAGGAAAAGCTTTTTTATATATATATATATAAGACATGCACCTGTAACTGCACTGATTATTTTAATCCAAATTAAAGCACATTTATAACTCACGGCCTCTCATTTCTCAAAACAGAGTTTTTTTTGTTTTTCGGCAGTGGAACAACCAAAATTCAAAGATAAAAAAAATAAATAAAACAGGAACAATATCTAGAAAGAGTTTGAATGTAATCAGTATCAGGATCCCGATGAGATGGTGGTGGAACGTGCAGTAATAAATGGATTTACTATCACAAAAAGAGAAAACTCTTCAGAGAAACATATATTTCATATTATTCGTTCTTACCCTTCGAGTTGTTTTTGTTCTTATTCTCGGTGATCAATCGTTTTATGAAAAATGTTGCAAGGGTTTTATATATTTTTAAATACTTCGTAGGTATTGGCTCTGTTTTATTTTGCCACCAATGCGCCGGGTACGGAGTTTTAAAGATTTCACCTATTCTGCAACTAATGAATGCGGAATATGGAGTTCTAAGGGTTACACCTTCATTCTTTTGAAGGAAAGTGCACTATTTTACTTTGTATTTTAAAGTGAACTTATCTACTAGTTGTGGTGAGTTGTTTACCGCTGTATTTGTCTTCAGACTACTTTCTTCGTCGTGGTCGTGGATCGATGGCCGTCCCAGTAGGGTATTCCGGGCTTTGATGTCGATACGAACGAGGGGAAGTCGCCGGCCCACCGGGTTTGAATAAAATTCCTCTTTTTTAAAGGAAAGTGTCTATTCCATATTGCCGCGCAACTCGCTCGGTTCTTTGGATTTCAAGATATCTTTCGCTGTTTTTGATAGTCTCACATTTTCGTGGGAAGAAGGCGATCTGGGGTGCATTTTTAATCAACAAGGAAAGACTTGATTACTCTTGTGGTCATTACCTGTGTATTTTAGAACAACTTTTTATAATAATCAACCTGGGAAACGTCAACTACAGGTATGATTCAGTCTCCACTTTACATTATGAATTCCCTGCTTTTCTAGGATTGACAAACTTGACAAGTATAGGTGTGTACACATATGTATATTTTGCATGGGATCACCAACTGAAGTTATTGCTTTAAAATTTTGTGTTTGGTGATTTTATGCCTTTTCAAGCACAAACTGAATATTGCATTGTGAATTACTTCACTTTTTTAAACTCATCTGCTAGAAGTGTAAGTAAGATGGTGAGATAATGGAGTTTTATAATTCTTATGTTACTTATATCTGTTTCTAAAACCTTGCATCTTACTATAGTTGGATGTTATAGACCTCCATCAGCTAGTAATGATGCTATTTCCTCCTTAATGCATACATTGGCCTCTGTGAATTATAAGGAGTTAATACTTATGGGTGGATTTTAATGTGAACTGGTTACAGCCGACATCTAATAGTTTTAAAACAATCTGTGATACTTTGAATCATTTTTAGTTAGTAGAGACTCCTACCAGACCAAGTTTGGAGGATCCTAAAAAGTCCACATTAATTAATCTAATTTTTAGCAACACTTCCCATAAGTACTCTTTCGCCTTAGTATTTGCTAATGATGTTAGTGACCATTGCGTCATTGCTACAGTTAGGGATACTAAGTTACCAAAGAATAAGCCTCGTATTATTAAAAGGCGATGTTTGCGGCATTTTACTGAGCAAGGTTTTCTCTTTGATATAGCACTGTGTGACTGGGACAGGATTTTCCTTATTCCCGATATTGAGTCTGCTTGGAATTTTTTTTATGAAGGTTTAATATCGTCTATCATTAAGCACGCCCCGTTTAAAAAATTCAGAGGCAAAGGTAGAAATAACCCTTGGTTTTCTGAAACTCTATCTGATCCTATTTGTGAGCGTGATGTTGCGTGGGCAATAGGTATACAATCCAACTCATGCTCAGATTGGATCTGTTTCAGGCAGCTTCGAAATCGATGTACAGCTGCTATTAGAAAAGCTAAGGCTGATTATTTTATTGCAAATACTGCCAACTCAAATAATTAGAAGAAATTTTGGCAGAATATAAAACAGCTAAGAGGAAGTAAGATTAGCTCTAGTTTTCCTTTATGTATAAATATGGATTCCTCTAGTATCTCAGATAAAGAGCAGATGTTCAATTGTTCCAACAATCATTTTGTTGCATCTGGCGCTTTGTTTGACACTCAAAATAATATATGTCTGGATTGTAATTCAGACTTTAGGAATGCAGAAAGTCATTTAAAAAAGGAGGAGTTCAGGTTTAAACAAATCAAGAACTCAGATGTTTATAAAGCACTCAGATTATTGGACACAAATAAGTCACCAGGCCCTGATCATGTGGATCCCTTATATCTGAAATTAGCTGCAGATATTATTACTTCCCCATTAACTTAAATTTTTAATCTCTTACTAAATACTGGTGTTGTTCCGGAAATATGGAAATCAGCTTTTGTATTACCTCTGTTAAAAGGGGGAGATCCTGGGGAGTTAGATAACTACAGACGAATTTCAAAGCTTTGGGTTTTAACTAAGATTTTAGAACATTTTGTCAGTGAACAGCTTACTTGTTATTTGAATACAAACAAAGTGTTGTCTATAAATCAATCCGGATTCCGCAAAAATGATAGTACCACTACAGCTGTTTTAAAAGTTTTAAATTACATAGTGGGGTCAATTGATAAAGGTAATTTCTGTGCCTCTCTTTTTATTTATTTATCTAAGGCTTTTGACACGGTGGACCATGACATACTGTTAAATAGATTGAAAAGTGTTGGTTTATCAAGTTACGTCATTTCTTGGTTTAAGAATTATTTAAGTGGAAGAACTCAGTGTGTCCAAATTGAAAGATGTTCATTAGTTACTGCTAAAGGTGTTCCCCAAGGATCTGTGTTGGGGCCCCTTTTGTTCACTATTTATATTAACAGTCTTGATCATTCAATGATCCATTTGTATGCAGACGACTCTGTCCTGTACTGTAGTGCTTCCTCTGTGCAGCAAGCTCTGTGTAAACTTCAGTTAGCTTTTAATGTCATTCAGTCACAGCTTTCTAATTTATAGCTTGTTTTGAATAGTGATAAAACTAAATATATGGTGTTCTCGGGTTCAAAGAAACTTGAAGGTAATTCGAGTTCTCTACAGACACGACAAGGTTAAATGATCTGTACCAGACAGTGCCAGATTGTCTTTAGGCTTGTCAAGATCACTCTCCAGCGTTTTCCCTGTTTTGTTTGTTTCTGACCTGTTTATTTTGTTCTCCGGTTTTCTGCTCGGCTCTGCTCTGCTCGCGTTGAACGTGCTCCGGTTTCCGGCTCAGCTCTGCTCGCACTGAACGCGCGTTTCGGTTTCCGGTTCGACATCCTCACTCTCCGCGTGAATCGGCTCCCTAAATCGGCTTCCCGGTTTACCTCTGCACAGCCTTGTCTCGCCGACAAGCGGCGCAGGAGCAACAAATCCAAAACCTCTCTACAGGCGTGCAGGAAATCATCCTCACCTTAACTCACCATGGGTGCTCCGCTGCCGTCATGACCTGCTGCCCCGGCCCGACAGGCCCCTGCTCCACCTACCGCCCCTTCAGCTTTGCGTGGGTCTCAGCTCGCGCAGGCGGCTCGGGCGACCCTGAGTCTTGCCGCTCGTTTATTATGCAGTGCAACCAGATTTTTAGCATGCAGCCCTCCCAATTCGGTACAGAGCGCTTTAAGGTGGCCTACGTCATTTCCCTCCTGTCAGGCAGAGCCCTAAGATGGGCCACTGCAGAGTGGGAGAGTCAATCAGCCAACTGCAGATCAACTGCAGATCATCGCGCCTTTTTTGCCGAACTCCGGAAGGTCTTCGACACATCTACGCCACGCCAAGATGCCGCCCGCTCCCCGGTCTCTGCCGCACAGGGACATCGCTCTGAGCCCCCGGACTCAGGCCACTGACAGCGGATGGGATCGCATTGCACTTTACGATACTTTCCTCCAGGGCCTCTCCTCTGCCGTTAAAGACAAACTTGCCGCTCGTGATCCACCCCAGGATCTGGATTCACTAATCTTATTGGCTGCCTGGAGCGTGGTTACCCCGCTCAGAGCATAGATCCTCACAGTCCTTTAACTGTGAGCAGTTCCCCACCTCGTGTTTGCACTCGTTCTTTCTTTCCACCGCAAGCCATGGAGATAGGACGCCACCACCTGACCCCTGCTGAGGGAGGAGAAACGTCGGTCTCAAGTCGGTCTCGATCTATGCCTCTACTGCGGAGGTAAAGGGCACATGGCTGCATCCTGGATTGGGGTGTGCATTGCTTCGGCCACTGCCTTGCTCTTCCTTCACCCAAACCACTGCCGGCTGACACTCCCGAGCACTCCGATTTAGCATCGGTTCCTGAGATCCATCATGGCCTCGCGCGCGTGTTCAGTAAAGCCTTGGCTACCTCCCCGCCTCCCCATCGGCACTTCGACTGTGCCATCGAACTACTTCCTGGAGCCAATCCCCCTAGGGGGCGCCTGTATCAGTTATCCGCCCAAAGAGGACTGCCATGGACCAGGATATCCAGGAGTCCCTGGCAGCAGGTATCATCCGACCATCCTCCTCCCCAGCTGGGGCAGGTTTCTTCTTTGTCGAAAAGAAGGATAAGTCCCTACGCCCATGTATTGACTACCGGGGTCTTAATGCGATCACTGTCTGAAACCGTTACTCCTTGCCGCTTATGGCCTTGGCGTTCGAACTCCTGCATGGTGCCACGATCTTTACTAAGCTGGATCTACGCAACACGTACCACCTGGTGCGTATCAGGGAGGGGGATGAATGGAAGACCGCCTTCAATACCCCAGCCGGTCATTACGAGCATCTTGTCATGCCGTTAGGCCTAACCAAAGCCCCGGCCGTCTTTCAGGCTCTAGTCAACGAGGTCCTCCGTGACATGCTCAATATGTTCGTGTTTGTCTACCTAGATGATATCCTGATCTTCTCCCATTCCATTGACGAAAACATCCGGCAGCTGCGTCAGGTCTTGGAGAGACTTCTCAAGAACAAGCTCTACGTAAAACCCGAGAAATGTGAGTTCCACACCTCTCAGCCTGTAATATCCTGATGGACCCTGCCAGGGTCCAGGCAAACCCCCACCTCCCGCCGCCAGTTACAAAGGTTTCTGGGCTTCGCCAATTTTTTATCGCCGCTTTGCAAAGGGCTAAAGTTCGGTGGCGGCGCACCTCCACCTCCTGATGTCTTCCCTCCGATCATTCTTTTGGGGCCCCGAGGCTGAGGAGGCATTTCTGGAGTTTAAGCGGTGATTTACGGAGGCGCCCATCCTCATCTTTCCTGACCCAGCTCGGCAGTTTGTTGTTGAATTCAACGCCTCTGGCATAGGGGTAGGGGTGGTGCTCTCCCAGGTCTGCCCCAAGGATAACTGCCTGCATCCTTGCGTTTTTTTTTTCCCCAGGCGCCTTAGCTCCTCGGAACGTAACTACCTGTTGGGTGAGAGGAAGCCCCTTGCTGTCAAACAGTGGGGCAACAGGTCTCCTGTTCGCCCCCGAGGGTCTCCGCTCTGGAGTTCTTCAGTGGTGTCACAACTCCCTGTTCTTCTGTCACCCTGGTCAGCCTCGCACCTTGTCTCTGGTCAAGGCACGCTTTTGGTGGCCTTCCATGGTAAAGGACACCCGGGACTTTGTCGCAGCCTGCCCTGACTGTGCCCAACACAAGAACCCTCATGGCCGCCCCTAAGGTCTTCTTCGGCCCCTTCTTATCTTAAAACGCCTGTTGTCGCACATCGCCATGGACTTCGTTACCGGGCTGCCCGTTTCCAATGGCAACACGGTCGTCATGACGGTCATTGATCGGTTTTCTAAGATGGGCCACTTCATCGCTCTACCCAAGCTGCCATCTGCCAAGGAGAGTTAGCCCTCCAGCACATATTTTGCCTCCATGGTTTCCTGATGAACGCTCCTGGGACCCCTCCCACTTTATCCTGGACCCTGACCTGATTGCTGGCTTTCATCGGGCCCACCTGGGGCAGCCTGTTGGGGCATCCGGGGCCGCCCCTGATGGGGGGTACTGTCAACCCGCTTGAGCACTTCAGGCATTACCGCCTCAATCACCGAGGAAACGCTCCCTCCCAACCAGCTGCACGGAAATGGCGTCTAATTTTCTGGCACTTATAAGGATGCCTGAATCCTCCAGACAGTGCCAGATTGTCTATAGGCTTGTCCTGATCACTCTCCAGCGTTTTCCCTGTTTTCTGCTCGGCTCGGCTTGTGTTGAACGCGCTCCGGTTTCTGGCTTGGCTTGGCTCGGCTTGCGTTGAACGCGCTCCGGTTTCCGGCTCAGCTCTGCTCTGCTCGCGTTCAACGCGCTCCAGTTTCCGGCTCAGCTCTGCTCGCGCTGAATGCGCGTTTCGGTTTCTAGGCCTGGCATCCTCACTCTATCCGTGAATCTGCTCCCTGAATCGGCTCTCTAAATCAGCTTCCCGATTCAGCTCTGCACAGCCTTTTCCTGCTCTGCTCTTTTTGCATCTGCCTTGGATCCTATAACCTGAACTTTCTGACAGGATGTTACTCCCAGGGCTTTACAAAAATTTGAAGATTTTTACCATGAGGCAAATCCCACCTCAAAAACAGTAACCCATTCAAGAGATGGATTTAAGAAACTACACAACTAATAAAAACTGACTTTGCCACCCTGGGGGCTATGTTACAGGGGAATATCATTCCCCTCTAGTAAACAACACAATTTAACAAGGCACCCAGGTTTTATTATGGCTGAGTCAGGACAAGAAACAGAGCTGAAAACAAAAGCAAGTTTATTTATAACCTTCAAATAATTATTAAAAATGCAAAGATAAAAATCACTACCATATACCTACTGCCTCCACTCCAGGGCAGGGGACACTCGCACACCACAGCGTCCCAACACGCTGAACACTAAACAGAATACTGCCACCAAGTGAAGGGAAAGAGTTTGTCCCTCACATTATTACTGGTCCCCCAACACTCAGAGAGGAATCAAGCTACAGTTTAGTCACACCAAATTACACACTCATATCACATTGGGCAACATCAAGAACTTGGTAATAAAAAAAAGAAAATAAATAAAAACAAAAACAAAAAAAAAGATAGAAAAACAAGGACAAGATGAGATAAAAAAAAAGAGATAAACTACACAAGGGTATAAAAAAAAACACAACACAATACAGGACACAAAATCGCAAAAATGAATTACAAGAAAAGATTTCAAATGACAAAAAAATAAAAAAAAAATATCTTAAAACACAAACTCAGAACATTGTGGTGACTGTTGAGTGATCATCTGGATCTTCCAAACCCTCGAAAGAGATAGAATCTACGCAGTTGATTAAGTTGAATCACTCACCTCTGGGACCCTGTTGAACCAGAAACCCACTACAGTGGAACTCAGGGCCTCAATTCCAAATTTTAAGAAATATGTAAGAAAAACAAAAACACAAAATGACCAATTTAAATGTTAAATATCACGCTAAAAAAGGTCCACGCTAAAAAAGACATAAACCGATAAAACCCAATCCATACAACCAGGCTACAATATGAACAAATATGAACAAGAATTAAGGCTCCTTACCAACCAAACACATCAGACTAGATATCCCATGCTGTAACCAGTTATAGTTGTAGGGCACCTACCACTACCTTTATCCAACTAATCAAGGGAAATTAAATACGCCCTTAGTTCAGATCACCCCGGATTAGTTATACTTTCGAGGTGGTATCACAAAAGTTTCAAGACTAGTTCTGTTTACAAGAAAATACTTTATTTATGAATGTTTACACACAATCACCTTCAACATATTCTTCTTGCACAGCTATACAGACCTCCCAGTGTTTCTGCCAATTCTGGAAAATGTCCTGAAAGTTTTCTTGTTGAAGTGTGTCAAGCACCTTTCTCCGGTTCAGGCTGGATCTTAGCAATGGCTTTAAAATGGCAACCTTTTAGACAGATCTTCATCTTCTGAAAGTCTGCGAAGTCTTGCGATCATGTGGATTGTTTTTTTCAGATGATCATCATGCAGAATTTGCCAACATGGTGCTAAGATGGAATTTATAAACGTCCTCAATTTAATCATTTTTATTTTTAAATACATGTAGTTATTTTTTGCTGATTTTTTTTTTAATATATAATGAAAAAAAAAAAAAACCTGTTAACACACCATACAACATTAAAACATCAAGTAAAAATTCTGATGTATTCATTTAAAATATTTTGAGTTTGCCTTCAATCATATTATTGAAAATTTCCCAGAACTGATAGTTTCTTCAAAATAATTAAATTCATTAATAAGTCATATTTTAATCTTTTTAAACAATAGTATATTTTGAGGGACACTAATAGGGACACTTAATAATCCATATCCTTCTCTCTCTCTCTCTCTCTCTCTCTCTCTCTCTCTCTCTAGGTCGAGTTAAACATGCTCCTGAGGCTCCAGTGACCACTGTTCCTGCCCCTCTCCCCTCCGTGGATCTTTACACTTCTGTGCAGCTTGGGACGGTCTCTCCTCAACACCTTGGGTGGTTCCATGTAATTCCGGAGTAGAACGGGTGCTTTTGAGGATGGATTGGACTGTGGTTGGTTTTGGCGGTCTGCTGCACTGACTTGGGAGTGCAGTTTGCTTTCTATTGATCATCACTGCACCCCGCAACTTTGAATATCTGCTTAAAATGGACATTTGGTGCAACCCAGATGAGGATGGGTTCCCTCTTGAGTCTGGTTCCTCTCAAGGTTTCTTCCTTATGCCATCTCGGGGAGTTTTTCCTTGCCACAGTTGCTCATCAGGGACAAATTTACTTACAAAGAACATTTACATTTAATTACCACATTATCTGTGTAAAGCTGCTTTGAGACAATGTTCATTGTTAAAAGCACTATACAAATAAAAATGAATTGAATTTTTTTAAGCTCTCCATGTCACAATTATTCAACCCCTATATAATATTGTTGTTTTTAAAGCTTTCTGACAGTTTTTATGGCCTGAAGTGGAGCTGAAACATCATTAAGCCTTTGGGAACTCTATAACAATCCTTCATTTGCTTCAGCTGTGATGCATATATAAACCCCGACCATGAAGGTGTTCAAGGTGAGTTGCAATTATTGGAAAGACAAAGGAGCTTCCACAAAAGCTGAGAGAGGAGATTATGTCATCACATCTGAAGGGCCTTGGGTATAAGAAGATTTCCAAAATATTTTACATTCCAAGAGACACGATTGGGAACATTTTAAGGAAGGTTAAAACCTATGGAACAGCTGCAAACCTACCTGGTTGTGGAAGAAAGCTCACAATTTCATCAAGGGCCCTTAGCAACTTAGTCAGGACAGCTGAGAAAAACCCCTGTGTGACTGCAAGGCAGCTACAGGATGACGATGAAGGCTGGTAAAAGTGCTTCATTGGCAACTATAAGACGTACACTGAATAATCAAGGACTTCATGGCCGGACCCCAAGACGCACTCCACCCTTGACCTCAAGGAACATCAGGAGTCGACTAGAATATGCCAGGAGGAATTTGGATAAAACTACAGAGTTCTGGGAGACAGTTCTATGGAATAATGAAACCCAACTGGAACTTTTTGGACATATAGACCAGCGGTCTGTCTGGCGTGCAAAAGGTCCGGCTTATGAACAGAAGAATACCTACCCCACAGTCAAGCACGGAGGTGGGTCAATAATGATGTGGGGCTGTTCTTCTGCGGCAGGAACTGGCGATCTTGATTGTGTTTCTGGCATCATGGATTAGCCAAAATACCCGGGCATTTTAAAGAAGAACATGATGCCTTCTGTTTACAAATTAAACCTTGGTGATCATTTACACAAGTGCATCTCAGGTGCTTGATTTTCCAGCAAAACAATGATCCCAAGCACACCTCCAAATTAACCAAAGCTTGGTTGGGGAAAAGATGCTGGAGTGTCCTGGAGTGGCCTTTCAGTCACCAGATTTAAATCCGATTTAAAATCTTTGGTGGGATTTGAAGAAGGCAGTTGCAGCACGGAAGCCGTCAAACATCACCGAGTTAGAGGCTTTTGCACGTTAAGAATGGGTGCTTCACAAGGTAATGAAGCAGGGGGCTAAATAATACTGCACATGCTGTACTCAAATATGTATCAATAAATACTGTTTGTTATTTCACAAGTTTTTTTTTTGTTTTGTTTTCGTTCATTTTCATTATCTTTCATCAACATCACTGTATTGTCTAATGAGGTGAGGGGGTTGAATATTTCTGATTGCAAGTGTACACTATAAATAAATATGTTTTCAGCCTAAAGTTGAACACTGAGACTGTGTCTGAGTACCAAACACTGAGTGGAAGGTTGTTCCATAACTGTAGGTTTTTAAGGAGAAAGATCTGCCCCCTGCTGTAGTTTTTATTATTTAAGGTACCACCAAATAGCCTGCACCTTTGAAAACAAGATGTTAGGGGGTCTAGTGTTTATTTTCTAACACACACATACACACACATGGACGGTATATATTTATTTATCTTCTAATATGTCATTATGTGAATGCTGATCTAATGGAGCCAGCTGATTATGTCATCTCATTTGTGTTTGTGCGAAAGAATTAAAAATAGTTATATAAAAAATTGAAAATAAATCTGTCTGTGTCACAATGTTTACACATTACATCATGTTTTTACACTCTGCTAAATGTTTCCTTTGTATTTACATGGTAAAATTAATTAGTAAGTTTAAGGCTGTTTATATCAGTCTGCCCAAATATCTGTTCTAAAGCAGTATACTGAGTGAAGAATTTTATTGTAGATTTACATCACATACCTGAACGTCCATGTGATTGTATGATGTGTGGTTGTTCTGTGTGATTCTGTTGATTTGTTGTAGCTAAATTAGAGAAAGATGTTGAGATTCCGTGACCTTGTTATGTTGAGAAATCCATGTGTTCAGGTGAATCCGTGTTTAGACAAAACTGATTCATGAGTGCATCTGTGATGGAAAAAAAATAATAATTGAAATTCACTTCAGTCTGTGTGTTAAAACTTGACAAAGCAGATTTAGAAAAATTTACCTTTGGCTGTTGTTCTGGAAAGAAAGCAGGTAATCACCAGCCAACACAGTCTCACCCCACATCGTCACATATCGACGCTGTGGATGTTGCGTCGGACGGCGTCCACATCCGACGCCGAGGGTACCCCCTTCACGCCGCTTTTCGACATAGAGGGACGGGAAACCCTTCGCTTCGCTTTTTGCGGGTTACGGTTAGGGTTAGGGTTAGGGCTACGGACATCTTCAGGTTTTTTTGTGTATGATCTGATGAACTTCCAAACCGAGATCATTCCCAAGGCTGACCGTAGGTCCTCACATGACCTGATCAGGATCCTCACATAAAAGATTTATTATTTTGTACCCATTTTTCTTTCTATGGTAGCAGTTACAATGGAACCACATTTTAAGATCTTTTTCATGTTCTCAGCACAGTTTAAATGCTTCAGTCAAAGAGACCATAATGAATTTTAAGCCAGAAGTGTTAGAAGTAACTTTTATTGCATGAAGCACCACTTGAGGGTGAAACTCATTTGCAGGTCTCATCTAAAATAAGAAAACTGAAAGTTTAATCAAAATTACCTTAAACAACATCTACACACATCACTGCAAATATCCCACCAATAATTCAATTCATTTTTATTTTCTTGATTAGTGCTTTTAACAGTGGACAGTGTCTCACAGCAGACTTAATTGGCATAAGGAAGAAACCTTGAGAGGAACCAGACTCCATAAGGAACCTCATCCTCATCTGGGTTACACAGAATAAGATAAGATATACCTTTATCCGTCCCACCGTGGGGAAATTTCTTATATAAAAGAATAAACACATACTATAGTATACAGTATATACAAAACACAATGTATAAATACAAATAAGGAATAAAGTACATATTGCAGGTAATATAGCATACAGGTTGTATTATTCCACAGTTAAACAGTAATAACAGTGTGTATTATGGTTAATGGTTTACTGGGAGCAGCTTTGATTGTAAAGTCTAATAGCAGCAGGGAGAAAAGACCTTCTGTAACGATTAGGATGTATCAGTCTGTCACTGAAGGAGCTGCTCAATGAAATAACAGTTACATACAGGGAGTGAGAGGCGTTCTTCAGCAATGATTATAGTTTTGCTACCATCCTCCTTTCTTCTGTACAGTGTTCTGGGGAATCCAACCTCAAGAACCTCGGTATCTGCGGAACAGCATTATTTGCTTCCTACCTGGAAGGTCGTTCATACCAGGTAACATGGAGGGGATCCAGATCTGCGCCATGCAGACGCACCACTGGTGTCCCACAAGTCTCTGTACTTGGTCCCCTTCTTTTCTTCCTCTATACCCACTTAATTGGCAAAGTCATATCCTCACATGGGTTTTTTATCACTTCTATGCAGATGACCGTCAACTAATCTTTTCTTTCCCTCCATTAGATATCACAGATTCCGCTAAGATCTCGGCATGCTTGACCGACATATCTTAATGGATGAGTGCTCACCAACTAATAATCAACCCCAGCAAAACAGAACTGCTGGTTATCCCAAGTGATTCATCTCCAGGTCAAGATCTCCAAATAACACTTCATGACTCTCTGCTCTCCCCTTCAGCCACTGCTCGTAACCTTGGGGTAACTATGGACAATGCACTGTCCTTCTTCCCACATGTCACTAATGTGGCTCGTTCCTGTTGATTTCTTTTCTATAACATCCGAATGATTCAACCATTTCTGTCCACACAGGCTGCCCAGGTGTTAGTTCAGTCTCTTGTCATTTCAAGACTTGACTCCTGCAACTCTCTGCTGGCAGGTCTTCCCCTGAACTATTCGTCCACTGCAAATGATCCAAAATGCAGCTGCACGACTTGTGTTCAATCAGCCTAAGTTCTCCCACACCACCCCACTGCTGCTCCCCCACTGGCTTCCAGTAGCTGCACGTATCAGATTCAAAACACTGATGTTTGTCCACAAGGCCAAAAATGAACCAGCACCACCTTACCTCGTTGACCTCATCACATCTTGCACTGCACCACGCTGACTGAGATCCTCCAGCACTGCTCGACTGGTACCACCTTCTCTCAGAATAAGAGGCAAGTACACTTCAAGGCTCTTCTTTGTTGAGTCCCTGATTCACACACGACTTCCGGGATGTTTGACTTGTTTGCCGCGAGTTCCGTGTTTGTATTTGTTTGTTTGTGTTTTTCTCTTTTAATAATCCTAAATTGTTTTTGTCTTCCTGACTTGTACCTGTAGTCAGTTAAACTCGACTACCACTATATTCATTGTCTCTCACTTTATCATATTTGTGTATCTTAACTCTGTTCGTGATTATAAGCACTATGCCGGCTGTGTGTCTGACTTTGAGCACAGGTGAGGACTCGTTCGATTTGCAAACAGTGGCATTGGAGATGAAAGCTTTGGAGAAACAGATTCGCGAGCTGCATGTAAAGCATGCCCGACCGAGTTTGGAAACATCCCGGGCGGATGCGCACTCGTCCCAGGTAAATTCCCGGGTTGAACCTAATGCTCCCAGCACCTCAACTCTGCGCGTTTCTCTGCCCAGACCAGGCGCACCTAAAACTCCGGCGAAGGTGCAACATGGACCCCGGCAGCGGCGGAAGAGACAAGCCAAGCCCCGGTCGAAGACGTCTCCCCCGCCACCACTACGGGCCTTCGAGATCTCGACCGAGAACTACTTTGCCCCTTTGCGCGAGACGGATTCTCGGAGATTCCATTGTCCGGCATGTCCGCGCTTCCGGAGCTATAGGTAAGGTGCACACTTGCTGTTTTCCTGGTGCTCGTGTTCTCGATATTGCTGCGCAGGTCCCCGCGATCCTGAAGGAGAACTTTGGAGCGGTTGTTCTTCATGTCGGAACGAACGACACCAGGCTGAGGCAAACAGAGATCTTAAAGAGGGACTTCAGGATCCTAGTGGAAACGGTACGCAGCACATCGCCCACAATGAGGATCATAGTGTCAGGACCTCTTCCCACATACCAGCGAGGGGCTGAGAAGTTTAGTAGACTTTTATCTCTAAATGAATGGTTACAGTCATGGGTCAGAAATAATCTTATTGCAGTTAAAACTGAAAAATGCCAGATAAACAATCACCAAAAAGTTCTAAAGTTTGGTCTTTTAAACATTAGATCACTTGCACCCAAAGCACTGATTATAAATGAGATGATCACGGAGAATAATATCGATGCACTCTGTCTCACTGAGACCTGGATTAAACCAGGTGATTATATGGGTCTAAACGAGTCGTGAGGGAGGTGTAGCAACCATTTATAGTGCCTCTCCTAATGTTAGTCCGAGATTAGGATTCAGCTTTAAATCATTTAAAGTGCTCGTTCTTAAAGTTGTACTTTCAGACATGCATAGAAAACTCGCTCTGGTCACCGTGTACAGACCCCCAAGGCCCTACGCTGATTTTCTTCAAGAGTTTGCTTGTTTTCTATCAGACCTCTTGATCAATTTTGATAAAGTGCTGCTTGTAGGAGATTTTAATATTTATGTAGATGATGTAAACGATGCTCTAGGATTATCATTTGTTGACTTATTAAACTCTTTTGGGGTTAAACAAAATGTCACCAGACCAACTCATCGCTTTAACCACACATTAGACTTAATAATATTCCACGAAGCAGACGTCACTGATATAGATATCTTACTTTAGAGTGATGACATCACAGACCATTATCTCATACTGTACACACTACCGGTAGAGCAGATTAGCCGTGTTGCACCACATTATCAACCTGGTAGGACTATTGTTCCAACCACTAAGGACAGATTCATAAATGACCTGCCTGATTTATCTCAATTTCTCACTAAACCCATAACTGCTAATAACCTTGATGAAATGACTAACAACAGACCTTATCCTTACTAGCACATTAGACACCATAGCCACCATCCGGTTAAAAAAGGTTAGAGAACAAGCACCTGCACCTTGGTATAATAGTCATACGCATGCCCTCAAGAGAACAGCACGTAATCTGGAGAGAAAATGGAGGAAAACTAAATTGGAGGTATTTAGAATTGCGTATAAAGACAGTATGCTCAGCTACAGACAGGCGCTAAAAGCTGCTAGAGCTGAACACCTGAGCAAACTTATAGAAAACAACAAAAACAATCCCAGATTCCTTTTTAGTACTGTAGCTAAACTAACTACAAATCAGGGCTCTGAAAATTGTGTTCCATCACAGTTTAGTAGTGACGACTTTATGATTTTCTTCACTGAAAAAATAGATAACATTAGAAAAAAAATTGTGGCAGTTCAACCTCTGACACCATCTCCTGAGACAGCGTTACCTTCAATTTCACAACTCCATTGTTTTACGTGTATAGGACAGGAAGAGCTGTAGAATGTTATTGGCAAAGCTAAATCGACAACATGTCAGTTAGATCCAATTCCTATTAAATTACTGAAATAAGTGTTATGTACAACTGGTGAACCTCTTGTGAATATCATTAAATCTTTACTATCGTTAGGTCACATCCCTAAATCCCTCAAGTTAGCAGTTATTAAGCCAGCCCCTCATTAAAAAAACTAATCTGGATTCAAACACGCTATCGAATTACAGACCAATTTCAAATCTCCCATTTATGTCTAAGATTTTAGAAAAGATTGTCGCTTCCCAGTTATGTTCCTACCTGCAAGAAAACAATATTTTTGAAGAATTTCAGTCAGGTTTCAGGCTCCATCATAGCACAGAAACTGCCCTAGTTAAAATCACTAATGACCTGTTTTTAGCTTCAGACCAAGGCTTTATCTCGCTGTTGGTTCTACTAGATCTTAGTGCTGCATTCGACACTATAGACCATGATCTCCTCCTAGATCGGTTACAAAATTACATCGGCATTCAGGGACAGGCATTAAGCTGGTTTAAATCCTACCTGTCCAATCATTACCATTTCGTAGATTTAAATGGAGAGCTATCCAGGCTAATGCAAGTAAATTATTGCGTGCCGCAAGGTTCAGTTCTAGGACCCCTGCTCTTCACAATATACATGCTTCCATTAGGAAATATTATTAGAAGGCATGGAATAAGCTTCCATTGTTATGCTGATGATACTCAGCTATATATTTCATCTAAACCAGGCGATACAGCTCAATTAACCCGGATAACTGAGTGTGTTAAGGAAATAAGAGATTGGATGACCCATAACTTTCTACTTTTAAATTCCAATAAGACTAGGATTTTGCTCATCGTCCCAAAAACTAGTATACAGAAGCTCCAGCATCTCAACCTGCATTTAGACGGATGTTCTGTAACCACTAGTTCAACGGTAAAAGACCTGGGAGTTAGTTTAGACAGCGACTTGTCTTTCAAATATCATATTAACCAAGTTACAAAAACAGCCTACTTTCACCTTAGAAATATTTCTAAGTTAAGAAACATGTTGTCTATATCCGATGAAGAGAAGCTCGTCCATGCGTTCATGACCTCCAGAATAGACTACTGTAATGTATTACTAGGTGGAGGTCCTGCATCATTAATAAACAAGCTTCAGTTAGTTCAGAATGCAGCAGCAAGAGTTCTTACAAGGTCAAGAAAATATGATCACATAACCCTGATCTTATCGTCCCTACATTGGCTTCCTGTTAAGTTTCGAATAGACTACAAACTACTACTTCTCACTTATAAAGCACTACATCAGGGGTGGTCAACCCGCGGCTCGCGAGCTGCATGCGGCTCTTTGGCTGGTTTCATGCGGCTCTTACGTTCATATCGATTTTTGTGTGTTTAATTTTAATGTGCGTGTTCGCTTTGCTTGAGTTCAATACGATATTTTTAAGACTTTAATGAGCTTGTGCCCCCACTGGGAAACTTTGCGGTATATCAGACTTTGGCATGAGGCCAATCATAAATTACAGGGATGCACCGAGAATTTTCGGAAATACCTAAATCACCAAAACAACACGTCAGAAACACAATAGTAATGACGCAATAAAAAAGTGCAGCAGCACAGGGTTATCTGGATAACAGCAACATGTCTTGCATCCCTAAAATATTATCGTTGGTGTGGCCCCTTGTAAAAATTAATTGCCCATCCCTGCGGTATATTCATCTAACGCACATGCGCGTTTGACGAAAATACCCTATTAAACTCAAGCGAAGTGAACACACATAAAAACCCCCACAAAGTCCTTGTTTTTTACCCTGAAACACGGGAAATCAAAGCTTCGATCTCTTCTGACTAAAACACGTGAAATAATTGCTTTGAGTGGCAACAATGAGGCAGATTTGAAGGGGATTGCTCAAGGCAAGGATGCCAAAAGTCCCACTAAGTAACATGCATAGTAAAAGAAAAACGCTATTGTAAATTATTATATTTTTGTTTGTGGACTTGGTTAAACAGAGTTTGTGTGTGTGAGACAGTGCACACAATGTTCATTGTTGAAATTGACTGGCCTGTGGTCTTAGAAATATAGGAGTCAATTTCTGTCATTATGTTGGTGTGTGACATTTACAATAAATCTGGCTGAGCAGAGGTGTGTGTGTGTGTGTGTGTAAGAGGAAGGGATGGGTGATGTTTATGTGTGCCCATGTGTATGATGTGGTCCCTGCTCATCAGGGATAAACACACACTATTCACCTTAACTGTTGATTTGTGTAAAGCTGCTTTGAGACAATGTCTGTTGTGAAAAGCGCTATACAAATAAACTTGACTTGACTTGACTATCTTCAAGTGAAGACTAATCTTGCGTACCAGTGTATGTTTATTCATTGCTAGAGACTCAAAGCACTTTTGTACGTCGCTCTGGATGAGGGCATCTGCTAAATGGCGCAAATGTAAATGCAAATCATTCACCCACTTCTGGTCACCCTCAACCTGAGACCTGGGCTCCTTATGAGTGATGGTTTTTGAGCCCTTTCCACACACTGCTGACATTGTTCTGCTGCAGCTGATCCTCTATCTTCCTCCTGTAGCAAGCTTTTCCTTCCATGATATTTTTTCTCAGTTATCTCTGGACAGTTTTTAGCTTTTTTCACACAATCTTCTTCTCTTTAAGGAGAGTCTTTATATCAGGGTTGATCCATGGTTTGTTGTTGGGAAAACACCGTACAGTCCTGGTGGGTACATTATTCTCCACACAGAAGTTAATGAAGTCCATAATACATTCTGTTAGACTGTCAATATCCTCCCCATGTGGATTGTACAATTCCTGTCACATAGTTGTTTCAAAACAGTCTTTCAGAGCCTCACTGGTCTCATCAGACCATGTCCTCACTGTGCAGGAGGCAGCTGGTTGCCTGCATACAAGAGGTTTGTACACCGGTGGGAGATGAACCAGGTGGTGAGCCAATCTTCCCAAGGGGGAATGAAGGAATCTCCCCAAAACACCACATGTGACTTTATATGTGATTTATTTTATATATATTATATAGACGTCCACTTACAAAACCTTTACTGTGTCTACATTAATACACAGAAATAAACAATACACAAGAACATCTTATAATACAGTCATTATTTATTGATGTTAATTCTTTTACAGGTTTTTATTGAATATAATCAAAGTCTTTTTTTTTTTTCTTTTTGTATTGGTGCCTGGTTAGAAAACTATACATATATAGTTTTCTAATCAGGTACATGATTTATATGATATATTTTTTGACTCTGCACACACACACACACACACACACACACAGGTACATATGTGTGTGTGTGTGTGTGTGCAGAGTCAAAAAATATATATCTTATTTATCATCCTGGGCTCAATTTATGATTGAAAATATATTGTAAAAAAAAAAAGATTATTCCTGCTTAAATACAGACAAAGTGAATTTCAAAATAATTAAACACTCGATTCAGCTTCTTTCGGGATCTGGTCAATTCTTTTCATGTTGTTCTTCACCCAGTCGAGATCAGGCTTTACACACACCTGACGCTTCTCCTTCTTCAGGGTAAAGCTGCAGATTAGATAGAAGATGTACATCAGTGTAGAACTGCAATAAAATCAGAAAATCTCACACTCACACACTCCAAACCTCCACCATTATATACAGTTATATTTTATTACACACAATTCTACAATAATAATGCACATGAAAATGATCACTTTTTTATTTCTATTTTTATTTAACCTTTATTTTTCCAGGAAGTTCCCATTGAGATTAACAAAAATCTCTTCTTCCAGGGAGTCCTGGCCAAGGTGGCCGTATAAAAGTTTCACACAAACACATAACATACAAAACAAATTCTAAACAAACAAAGGGGAGAAAAAAAATAAAAGAAAATTTATAAATCAACTAATCAGTTAATTTAAACAGTAACCAATTCACTCGTTTTACATTGCAATATATTTTTAAACACATTCAAAAAAGGAATTATTTTTAGTGGATTAATAGCTTGAAATTCATTCTACAGACAAGGAGCACAGTAAGAGAAAGCAGATTTTCCGTGTTCCGAGTGTACTCTAGGTACGTCTAATGTAATACCAGTTTAAGGTCTGGTGCTGTAGTTCTTTTTATGCAAACATAAAAGCCTAGTAATATAATTTGGAAGCAGACCAAGCAGTGCCTTTACACTATATACTAATATATGTGATTTCCTTCTTTGATATAAGGAGGTCCAACCTACACAGTTATATAGCAAACAATGATGAGTACGTGAACAAGCATTAGTTATAAAACGCAATGCAGCATGATCAACACAATCTAATCTTTTTAATAAATATATAGAGGCACGCAAGAATTCTGGAGAATTTCAATAGCTTGTGACAAAGAGGATGCAGTTGAATAAAAAATTGTATCAAGCAAGGCAACACAATGCTGTCTTTTATCGAGAGCAGTTATTAAATCATTCGTAATAAGTGTTTATTATTATTATTCATTAAAATGAATAAAAAGAACAATGGGGAGGTGAAAACTTACATGACTCCAGGATTTGTACACTGATGGTCTGTTTTTTTATACCCTATAATGAGTTTGATAGGGATTGGATTGTGCTGGTAATTGAAACAGCATTTGTCTGGTCCTTTTGAGTCTGTAAGAAAACATTTCCACATTCAGTTCTGTGATTAAATGTTCACTAATAAGATATAAAACAGTTTTATATTTAGTATAAAATGCAGGTCTGATGTATCTGTTGCTGTAGTTCATGTTTATACTGAATTAATGCGCTCGTTCTGATACATGTCTAAAGCAGAAACATATTAGAAACGTGTAATTGTTGATATGGTGACGTTTTCACTAAAGAGATTTTTATGTGAAAAAGATGGAAGGAGTCACCAGTGTCAATACTGTTTTTCTGTTTGTTTTTTGTTTTGTTTTTTTTTGAACGTAGCATAAAACATAATAGTGCTAAAAAAAATGCTGTGGTTTAGATAAAATAAAAAAATCTTGGGAAGCGAATCAATTTTAGACTGTAACAGTAACTTGGCTTCATCACGCTGCTCCATCACTCAGTATTTTACTGTAAACACTGAATATGTTTATAATCTGTTACTGGGAGCTACTGAGCAACTCATAAAATAGCTCAACATTTGCGATCATCATACGCAGTTATTATTTTTTCAAATTTTAATATTGGTGTTACATTAAAAACACGTGATTCTATGTGTGTTTTCATGTATGTATGTGTGTGTGTGTGTCAATGGCAGGCCATGATCCTACACAAGTGTGTAATAATAATAGGTATTAATACTGGTACACACCTGATTGTACACAATTACACACAGTATATTGTGACAGTTCTGGACTTGTGTGTGTTCAGCTGTTAACTGATACTGATACTAGATGGGAGAACCACATTGTTTGGGTTAGACACAGATTTAAGTTACGCAGTGAGTCTCAGCTGGTGTGTGTTTAACCTGCTCACACACACACACACACACACACACACACACACCCCGGGGCAACCTAGTGAGTATTGTAAGTCTCTTGATATTTATTTATTCTTATAAAATGAGAAACTGTGCCATCAGGTGGTCTCGGTCTGTGCTTCAACATGGTGCCTTCAACGAACTTAAGCCCTGTTGGAGTCTATAAGATGAACCTAACACCCTTTTTCCCTGCATATAGTCATTTTGCAACCTTTTGATAAATGCTTACATATGTACCAAGATTATGACGGTCTTACAGTCTTCATGGCGGCCCATATATGCACACGTTCTGTGAAATTAACTTTGCCATTTCTTTGTGTCTTTGGGATTGATATCCCCACACCTGCAATGGAGTGAGAGTCCAAGAACAGGTGAGATAAGCCTTTTGAGAGTTGTGTGAACCTAATCCAGTCCTATTTGGATTTTGGATTATATCAATCACACAAGACATGCATTAAAGATATCCAAAGTTTACTGACAGCAAGAGCACACACATATATATATATATATAATTTTATCTTTTTTTGTTTTTGTTTTTGTTTTTCTCTGCAGCGTCTCTAATCTACCGGAATTTCTATGTTTTTCCAAATCGTATAGAATTTCATTAATAACTGCTATTTGTCTACTACTAAGTATATCTAGTAAATAAGTGCTATATTACCAACCCTGTCTCTACTGAAAATAGCAATGATTCTCCTCCTTTTCTTCTTCTTCTTCTTCTTCTTCTTCTTCTTCTTTGGGCTGCTCCCATTAGGGGCCTCTACATCTGCCTCTTTTAAACTAATGAAATTAGCAATGATTATGTTAGAAATAATGCCAAATAAAAAACTAAATCATGTGTGAGTGCAAAATAAATCCTAAAAAAATATCAAATAATGCTACTTCTTTTGATTATAATATAAAATTAAGATGGCTCAAACTGAACTTTGTAACTCGTATATGAATCTTGCCAAGGAATCATGCGTTTTTTATGTTTATCTTTTTTCAGTCACGGATGTCTGCAGATGTCTCAAACACATCCTATGTGCAAACTCGATTCCCTTTCAGGAACTCGAGCTGCTTCGTAACGCTTTGGGAATGCGACTGCGTTATCCATGCTCTAAATAATGAGTCTAATCAGTCAAAATTAGAGGCAGGCTGCCAACAGTAAGGTGACGTCATGGCCAGGAAGTATAAAACGCATATAAAACATTTTCCCACTGCACCACGCTGTCTGAGATCCTCCAGCACTGCTCGACTGGTACCCCTAGATGTTCGTACAGAAGAGTCCCTGATTATCTTCAAGCGACGACTTAATTTTAAAAATAACTTTGTAGTTTGGAAAAACCTTGAATTGGCCTTGGATTGGTCATTACCAAGAATTGGCAAATAGCAGCTATAGAAAGCCTGTGGAACTCCAAACCTGGCAAACAGCACTGGACAAGTTTCTTCTTGTACCACTTTACTGTTCAAACTCACCAGTGGAAGCTAGAGGTCACCACAGGGTCAATATTTTGGCTTCATTTGTGTTTGATCTGACGACCTTCTGAGCCAAGATCATTCCTTAGGCTGACCGTAGCTCTTCACATGACCTGTTCAGGATCCTCACCTAAAAGATTTATCATTTTGTACCCATTTTTCTTTCTATAGTAGCAGTTACAATTCACAGTGTGCGAACTAATTCATGTTCTCAGCACAGTTTGGATGGTTGAGTCACAGAGACCACAATGTATTTCAAGACTGTCAGAAGTTATTTTTATTGCAGAAAGCACAACTTGAGGGTGGCACTGCTCAGGAGCAGACACACATAAACTCTAGGCGATGTAAATTCAATTTGTTTGTAGTGAGGTAGTAAATATACAGATCACTAATGTGTTGAATATTTCAGATCCCAAAAATCCTATTTTTCTGTGTCTGGGCTGTTTTCTGAACTCTTATTCTACATTATGGTTCCACACACTTCTGTTTGATTCTTTCTGAAATTTCATTAACTCTGATTCTGATTCTCACATCGATGATGATGATGTGTGTTTGACATTTACTGTGTTACCCAGATCCCCTTTATACAGAGTCACTGATCTCTCATTTATCACAACCTTCTGATCAGAAATCAAACCACTGACTTACCACTTTCTAGTTGGGAAGGGGGGATGGGGAGGTGACCTGTGTGTTCAGATCTACATCATTTATTCATTTATTGATTCTCAGATAAAGCCTTGAATGAATCCCCAATAAAAACTGAATTTGACTTTGTGATTTATTTTGTATATACAAACCTGATTCCAAAGATTGTGACACTGTACTAATTGTGAAAAAAGAGAAATGCAATCATATACAAATCTCATAAACTTATATTTTATTCACAAAAGAATTTAGATAAAATATCAAATGTATAAAGTGAGACATTTTGAAATGTCATGCCAAATATTGGCTCATTTTGGATTTCATGAGAGCTACACATTCCAAAAAAGTAGGGACAGGTAGCAATAAGAGGCTGGAAAAGTTAAATGTACATATAAGGAACAGCTGGAGACCAATTGGCAACATGATTGGGTATAAAAAGAGCCTCTCAAAGTGGCAGTGTCTCTTTAGAAGTCAAGATGGGCAGAGGATCACCAGTTTCCCCAATGCTGCGGCGAAAAATAGTCGAGCAACATCAGTAAGGAGTTTTTCAGAGAAGAATTGCAAAGAGTTTGAAGTTTTCATCATCTACAGTGCATCATATCATCCAAAGATTCAGAAAATCTGGAACAATCTCCGTTTCTTTGGGCCAAGGCTCATTTAAAATGGACTGTGGCAAAGTGGAAAACTGTTCTGTGGTCAGACGAATCAAAATTTAAAGTTCTTTTGGGAAAACTGGAACGCCATGTCATCCAGATTAAAGAGGATAAGGACAACCCAAGTTGTTCTCAGCGCTCAGTGTAGAAGCCTGCATCTCTGATGGTACGGGGTTGCATGAGTACATGTGGCATGGGCAGCTTACACATCTGTTAAATCACAATCAATACTGAAAGGTATATCCAAGTTCTAGAATAACATATGCTCCAATCCAGATGTTGTCTCTTTCAGAAAAGACCTCGCATTTTCCAACATGATGATGCCAGACCACATACTGTATTACCTTCTGGTTCTCCCTTTTAGTTATGCTGCCATAGCGAGTCTTGCCGGAGTCCAAACTGCACATTGACATTAACTTTCATACAACAATAAGGACACTTAATAATCCATATCCTTCTCTTCCTGTCACCCTCTTTTTCTCTCTCTCTCTCTCTTTCTTGGTCAAGTTTAACATGCTCCTGAGGGTCCAGTGACCACTGTTCCTGCCCCTCTTCCCTCCGTGGATCTTTCCACTTTGTCCAGGTCTGCCTCTGGATAGTGTTCTCTTCGACTGGAGGCCACTCTGTGCAGCTTGGGACGGTTTCTCATCAACACCTTGCGTGGTTCCATTAAATTCCAGAGTGAGAACGGGCACTTTAAGGATGGATTGGACTGCAGTTAATATCAACAGTCTCCTACACTCAGCAATACAGTTGGCTTCTGATCATCATCAATGTACCCTGCAACATTGTATATCTGCTTTAAATGGACATTCGGTGCAACCCAGATGAGGATGGGTTCCCTCTGGAGTCTGGTTCCTCTCAAGGTTTCTTCCTTATGCCATCTCGGGGAGTTTTTCCTTGCCACAGTTGCTCATCAGGGACAAACATACTTACAAAGAACATATTTACATTTAATCACCACATTATCTGTGTAAAGCTGCTTTGAGACAATGTTCATTGTTAAAAGCGCTATACAAATAAAAATGAATTGAATTGAATTCTGTCCATTGTGACTGTGTATGTAAGGGAGTGGCATTGCATGACTACAGCACAGTGCTGTGCATAAAAGCAGAGCAACCCGGGCGGGAGAATCATTTCTTCTTTGCATTTTTGAGAACGCACATCAGGATGGCCACCGTTTCACTGCCACACAGGAAGAACCTCTTACACATCTGTTAAATCACAATCAATACTGAAAGGTATATCCAAGTCCTAGAATAACATATGCTCCAATCCAGATGTCGTCTCTTTCAGGGAAGACCTTGCCTTTTCCAACATGATGATGCCAGACCACATACTGTATTACCTTCTGGTTCTCCCTTTTAGTTATGCTGCCATAGCGAGTCTTGCCGGAGTCCAAACTGCACATTGACATTAACTTTCATACAACAATAAGGACACTTAATAATCCATATCCTTCTCTTCCTGTCACCCTCTTTTTCTCTCTCTCTCTCTCTTTCTCGGTCGAGTTTAACATGCTCCTGAGGGTCCAGTGACCACTGTTCCTGCCCCTCTTCCCTCCGTGGATCTTCCCACTTTGTCCAGGTCTGCCTCTGGATAGTGTTCTCTTCGACTGGAGGCCACTCTGTGCAGCTTGAGACGGTTTCTCATCAACGCCTTGCGTGGTTCCATGAAATTCCAGAGTGAGAACGGGCACTTTAAGGATGGATTGGACTGCAGTTATTATCAACAGTCTCCTACACTCAGCAATACAGTTGGCTTCTGATCATCATCAATGTACCCTGCAACATTGTATATCTGCTTTAAATGGACATTCGGTGCAACCCAGATGAGGATGGGTTCCCTCTGGAGTCTGGTTCCTCTCAAGGTTTCTTCCTTATGCCATCTCGGGGGGGTTTTTCCTTGCCACAGTTGCTCATCAGGGACAAATTAACTTACAAAGAACATATTTACTTTTAATCACCACATTAACTGTGTAAAGCTGCTTTGAGACAATGTTCATTGTAAAAAGCGCAATACAAATAAAAATAAATTGAATTGAATTGAATACTGCATCAATTACAACGTAATTACGACCGTAACCCTAGTTCCCCGAAGGAACGAGATGCTGCTTCGAAACGCTATGGGAACGCCCCTGCGTGACCACGCTCCAACCACGTGTGAAATCTAGCCAATTGGCAAGCCGTGACGTCATAGACAGGCGACGTCGCGTAAACCAGGAAGCTACAAGATGGCTGTATGGTGGTAGCGACATTAGCTTCTGCAAAGAGAGAAGGTAAGCGCCGCAGGGATGCAGGGAATGTGGCACGGAGACACAGCGTCTCGTTCCCTCGGGGAACCAGGTTTACGGTCGTAACCTAGAGACGTTCCCCTTCAGGAACTCGAGCTGCGTTGAAACGCTATGGGAACGAGTGTCCAATCACGCCACACTGACCTGACCCTGCCGAAAGAGTGAGGGCCTCGGCACCAGCACGCAGGACAGAGGAGCCCGGGGTGGCTCTAAAGGTCAAGGCCATAGAACCTGACAAAGGTCAGCGGGGTGGACCAACCTGCAGCGTCACAGACGCAAGGCGAGCCCTGACCGCGATCAGAACGGGGACCAAGACTCGCAGCCGAACAACTGCCTCGTCCCAGACAGAAACTCCTAGTCGCGTCTCAGGCCACAGCCTCCGGGCGCCGCGGAAAAAACGTGTCACCAATGGGACCTACCCAGCAAACTCGGAAACCCTCAGGGTCGAAGGGGTTAACCCTGCAGCAAACTGTACCTGCAAAAACACCAGAACTAAACCGACTGGGCAGTTGACTGGGTCCAAGTCATGGTGCTCACACCGTGACGCGAACAGTCGCCATCGTGCGGCGTACGACCTCCTCGTGGAGGGAGCTCTGGAGCGTAGAAAAGCCTCTACTACCTCGGTAGGGAGAACAGCTGCTACAGACAGGGGCCCCTCAGGGGCCACAGTCTCCACAACACTGGGCGGCGGTGAACCAGGGTTCCGCCCGCTAACGCGGTGCTGCCCAGAGGAGACAGACTCTCTACCAGCGAACCTATTCCAGAACTCCCGAGAGCAGCGCAATCGGGGAAAGGCATGCAGACATAGCCTCGGCCAAGACCGTGCCACGGTCTGCTCAGACCGTGGTTGTTGATGTGGTTGATGTACAAACCACTGCAGTATTGTCCGTGCAGATCAACACATAGCAATCTCTAATGACTGGGAGGAAGTGTTGTAACCCCAACAACACCGCCAGCAACACCAGGCAACCTATGTGCCACAAGAGACGTAAGCCGCTCCACAGACCCTGGGCGGAGTGGCCACTTATGACCACTCCCCACCCCGTGAGGGAAGCGTCTGTCGTTAGCGTTACGCGACGACAAGGAGTCCCTAAAACGGGGCCTCAGGACAGAATGTAGGGATCTACCATGCAACCAAGGCACAAAGGGCACACCATGAGACCTTGATGTGACGATACAGATCCCCTCAGGGGGAGAACCCTTCTGCCCCGGAGCCACCACTGGAGGGGCCACATGCGGAGAAAGCCAAGTGGAAATACACTGGACGCTGCCGACATGAGACCCAGCAGCCTCTGGAACTGCCTCACAGTGACTAGGTGGCCTGCCCCTACCCTCCTGACTGTAGTGAGGATGACTACAAACCGGGCGGGAGATAACCGTGCCCGCAACTCGGCCGAGTCCCACACCAGGCCGAGAAAGTGGCCCTCCGCGCTGGGAAAAATACACACCACCCGGCGTCTCAGTCTGAACCCCAGTACCTTCATGCAGGCAGAAACAGCATCTGAATGCCGAACCGCCAGGTGCTCTAACGAGCCAACATCAACCAATCGTCGATATAATACAGAATGCAGATACCCTGAAGCTGCAGCGGGGTCAGTGCCGCGTTCACGCACTCTGTGAAGGCACGGGGTGAGGGCGCTAGGCCGCACGGAAGGACCGATATTGGTAAGCTTTGCCCCGAAAGCAACCTCAGGAACCTCCCGTGCGTGGGGAAGGACGGCTGCATGGGAGCATGCAACCACCAGATCTAGCGTATAACAAATCAGTCCTTGGACTTGACCTGAGACATGACCTCTCTAAATGAGAAACCTGAACCCGAGCCTCAAAAGTGAGTGGTTCAAGTAGCGGAGATCCAGAATGGAATGCAACCCACCGTCCTTCTTCGGAACAACGAAGCACGGGCTGGAGCAGCCTGACGTCGAGCCGGGGAGGAGAAGACGCAAACTGAATTGCGCAGCCCTTCTCCACAGTACGCAGGAGCCCAGAGAGACCCCAGGCAGCCGTCCAGACTGACAGAAAGTCTCCACAGGGAGAACCAACCCCTCGGGGCTGGCCCCTGACCCACTCAGAACGGCCGGAGCGGTGCTTTGCAGCCGACCACACCTCCTGAGAGGCGGCGGAAACCTCCCGTCCGCGGCGAACATACAGGCGGAATACGGGGAGCAAACCGCTGGAGAAGCTGCGCCCTGAACACGACTTGTGGCAAGGCTAACAGACAGTCCTCCTGAACCCGAACGACAGGCTGTGAGGAGTCCGCAGGCCCGCTAGCATCCACCAGCTCATCCTCCGTGGAGAGAGAGACATGTAATGCTGCGCCACCCACACTGGGAGAAGAAGCAGCCGCCAGGCATGCTTCCCCAAATTTCACAAAATTTTATCCACCTCGGAGGAAGAAATACAGAGCACCGCGTCACACACACCTGGAAAAAAAACGATACCAAACAAGCACCTTCCCTGGGGAATGGGAGCTCGGCTCGCAGTCGGGAGTGCATAGCCAGCGGCTAAAACGTTAACGGCCGATACCACCGAGAGCCAAAGCCTCGAGGGAGTTCGCTCACCTCGGAGAGCGCACTCTGAAATTCTCCCACCTCCGAGGAAGAACACGGAGCATTGCGTCACACACACCGTGAGAAGAACTGTTTCCAAACGAGTGCAATCCCCAGGGGATGGGAGCTCGGCTAGCAGCGGGGAGCGCATAGCCACACGGCTAAATGCTAACAGCCGATCCCATCGAGAGCCGAATCTGCGAGGGAGAGCGCTCACCTAGGAGAGCGCTCCCCAAAAATTCACCCACCTCAGAGGAAGAATACGGAGCACCGCGTCACACGCACCGGAGAAGGAACCGTCAAACGAGCGCAATCCCCGGGGAACGGGGGCTCGCCTCGCAGCCGGGAGCGCATAGCCGCACGGCTAAAATGCTAACAATCCATACTTTCGAGAGCCGACTAAGCACGCTCCTAAGCTTAGCAAACAACACATCGGCTGCGTGTCACCCCCCCCGAAATGAATCGGGGCAAGCAGGAAACATGCAGACTGAATACTGCCTGCATATAAGCTCATGACTATACAGATAACCCAATCAAAGCGCTTACCTGAACGAGCAGAATCTAATGTCACTACCACCGCACAGCCATCTTGTAGCTTCCTGGTTTAGGCGATGTCACCTGTCTATGACGTCATGGCTTGCCTATTGGCTAGATTTCACACGTGGTTCAGAGCGTGGTCACGCAGGGGCGTTTCCATAGCGTTTCGACGCAGCTCGAGTTCCTGAAGGGGGACATCATGGCTGCGTAGAAGAAGGATCCAGCCTGCAGTCCAGATCTTTCACCAATAAAAAACAATTGGCGCATCATAAAGAGGAAGATTCGACAAAGAAGCCCTGAGACAGAGCAACGAGAAGCCTGTATTAGACAAGAATGGGAGAACATTCCTATTCCTAATCTTAAACATCTTGTCTCCTCAGTCCCCAGACATTTACAGACTGTTATAAAAAGAAGAGAGGACACCACACAGTGGAGACACAGCCTTGTACCAACTTTTTCAGATGTGTTGATGCCATTTAATTAAAAAATCAACTTATTTTTCCCTTAAAATTATATATTTTCTCAGTTTAAACATTTGATATGTCATCGATGTTGTATTCTGAATAAAATATTGAAATTTGAAACTTCCACATCATTGCATTCTGTTTTTATTCACAATTTGTACAGTGTCCCAACTTTTTTGTAATCCGGTATTATATAGACGTCCACTTACACTTACTGTGTGTACATTAATACACAAAAATAAACAATACACAATAACATATTATAATACAGTCACATTAATACTTTTACAGGTTTTTATTGAATATAATCAAAGCATTTTTCTGTATTGGTGCCTGATTAGAAAACTATATAACTTCAGGATCTACACACACACACACGACGGCTGTTCTTCAGGGTAAAGCTGCAGATTAGAGAGAAGATGTACATCAGTGTAGAACTTCAATAAAATCAGAAAATCTCACACACACACACTCCAAACCTTCACCTTTATATTCAGTTATATTATATTACACACAATTATACAATAATAATGAAAACTGATAATGCTGAAAACTTTCATGACTCCATGTTTTGGACACTGACGGTCTGTTACTTTATAATGTAATGTCATTTACCCTGTAATGACTCTGAAAGGGATTCGAATCTCATAGTAACTGAAGCAGCATGTTTCTGGTCCATTTGAGTCTGTAAGATAACATTTCCACATTCAGTTCTGTGATTAAATGTTCAATAATAAGATATAAACCCTTTTATATTCAGTATAGTTAGGTATGTTCTGGGTTGGTCTCTTGCGAACTCCTCTTTCAGGAATTGGTGCATGTGTACTGGGAGAACACCAGTTTTATACCAGCAATGGGTGATTTAACTTTTATCATTTTTTCATGGCTCCTTTGAACATAAAATCTCTCTTAAAGGTTATTGACCTTGTTGAAGTGTCCAGCATTTATACCTTCCAATCAGATGTCTAATTTCTTAACTACTGTACTCCAAACCTCACTTGACTTCTGAAATATGACAGAACAAAAAATCACATCCCCATAAGCAAAGAGTAAATGCTTTCTTCTGGCATGGAATGATTTACTTAAAGGGCATGGAACAAAATCCGGAAGTAGTTCGAATGTGATCAGTATGAGGAACCAGAGGAAACTGTTGTGGAACATAATACATAGATGAAAGTCTATATCAATATAAATAAATACATAGATTCATTATCACACAGAGAGAAGAAGCCTCAGAGGAACAGGAGTTGAAGCACTTTTTACAGGTTTTTATGAACAGTAGAAGGACTCTGAAGGAAATATTGAATATCTTTGACCACAATCCAGTCAAACAGATGGCAGTAAAACACTGTTAAATCATCAATAAAGACATCTAAGATCTATCCAAACAATCTAATCCTCTCATCATGGACTCGAAATATATTTTATATGCAGTAGAACATTTTGAACATTATTCATTGTTAAATCCTGAAGTAAATTATAATACAATTAACCCATCTAGAGACGTAACAGTGCCAATTGGATCCCGCTACATGTGTGGTTTTGACATTGGACCTCCTGGAGTGTTTAAAGGCTCTGGCATGGAGAAGCTGATGCTGGATCTGTGATGATCACAAATGCTGGTCTCATAAAACTAGAAGCTACTAACCATATGGACCGTATAACACTGTAGAAAGAACATCACTTATAATCTTATACTCCAGTACTCATGTTAGTTCTCACTGTCCAGTGTTCTGTATTGTTGAAAGATTTATGATTAAACTCTTGATGTCATCCAGATGAGGATGAGTTCCCCTTTTGAGTCTGGTTCCTCTCAAGGTTTCTTCCTCATAACATCTAAGGGAGTTTTTCCTTGCCACAGTCGCCACGGCTGCTCATCAGGGATAAATACAAACCATTCACATTAACTGTTGATTTGTGTAAAGCTGCTTTGGGACAATGTCTGTTGTGAAAAGCGCTATACAAATAAACTTGACTTGACTTGACTATCTTCAAGCGAAGACTAATCTTGCGTACCAGTGTATGTTTATTCATTGCTAGAGACTCAAAGCACTTTTGTACGTCGTTCTGGATGAGGGCATCTGCTAAATGGCGCAAATGTAAATGCAAATCATTCACCCACTTCTGGTCACCCTCAACCTGAGAGCTGGGCTCCTTATGAGTGATTGTTTTGAGCCCTTTCCACACACTGCTGACATTGTTCTGCTGCAGCTGATCCTCTATCTTCTTCCTGTAGCAAGCTTTTCATTCCCTGATATTTTTTCTCAGTTATCTCTGGACAGTTTTTAGTTTTTTTCCACACCATCTTCTTCTCTTTAAGAAGAGTCTTTATATCAGTTTTGATCCATGGTTTGTTTTTGGGAAAACACCGTACAGTCCTGGTGGGTACATTATTCTCCACACAGAAGTTAATGAAATCCATAATACATTCTGTTAGACTGTCAATATCCTCCCCATGTGGATTGTACAATTCCTGTCAAATAGTTGTTTCAAAACAGTCTTTCAGAGCCTCACTGGTCTCATCAGACCATGTCCTCACTGTGCAGGAGGCAGCTGGTTGCCTGCATACAAGAGGTTTGTACACCGGTGGGAGATGAACCAGGTGGTGAGCCGATCTTCCCAAGGGGGAATGAAGGAATCCCCGCAAAAACCACGTGACTTTATATGTGATTTATTTTATATATATTATATAGACGTCCACTTACACAACCTTTACTGTGTCTACATTAATACACAGAAATAAACAATACACAAGAACATCTTATAATACAGTCATTATTTATTGACTTTAATTCTTTTACAGGTTTTTATTGAATATAAGTCTTTTTTTTTTCTTTTTGTATTGGTGCCTGGTTGGAAAACTATACATATATAGTTTTCTAATTAGGTACATGATTTATATAATATATTTTTTGACTCTGCACACACACACACACACACAGGTGTGTGTGTGTGTGTGTGTGTGTGTGTGTGTGTGAGTGTGTGTGTGTGTGTGTTCAGAGTCAAAAAATATATATCATATATATCATCCTGGGCTCAATTTATGATTTAAAATATAATGTAAAAAAAAGATTATTCCTGCTTAAATACAGACAAAGTGAATTTAAAAAAAATTAAACACTCGATTCAACTTCATTCAGGATCTGGTCAATTTTTTTCCATGCGTTTCTGCACCCACTTGGCTTCAGGATCTCCACACACCTGACGCTTGTTCTTCAGGGTAAAACTGCAGATTAGAGAGAAGATGTACATCAGTGTAGAACTGCAATAAAATCAGAAAATCTCACACACACACACTCCAAACCTTTACCATTATATACAGTTATATTATATTACACACAATTCTACAATAATAATGCACATGAAAATCATCACTTTTTTATTTCTATTTTCATTTAACCTTTATTTTTCCAGGAAGTTCCCATTGAGATTAACAGAAATCTCTTCTTACAGGGAGTCCTGGCCAAGGTGGCCGTATAAAAGTTTCACACAAACACATAACATACAAAACAAATTCTAAACAAACAAAGGGGGAAATTTTTTTTAATTATTTATAAATCAACAAATCAGTTAATTTAAACAGTAACCAATTCACTCGTTTTACATTGCAATATATTTTTAAACACATTCAAAGAAGGAATTATTTTTAGTGGATTAATAGCTTGAAATTCATTCTACAGACAAGGAGCACAGTAAGAGAAAGCAGATTTTCCGTGTTCCGAGTGTACTCTAGGTACATCTAATGTAATACCAGTTAAAGATCTGGTGCTGTAGTTCTTTTTATGCAAACATAGAAGCCTAGTAATATAATTTGGAAGCAGACCAAGCAGTGTCTTTACACTATATACTAATATATGTGATTTCCTTCTTTGATATAAGGAGGTCCAACCTACACAGTTATATAGCAAACAATGATGAGTACGTGAACAAGCATTAGTTATAAAATGCAATGCAGCATGATCAACACAATCTAATATTTTTAATAAATATATATTACACACATATACACACATTTATATACACGCATATAAATGATATCACCATAATCTAAAACAGCAAAAAAAAAAAAACTCTGTTTAATTTTCTTTCTAGCTTCAAAAGAAAAACATTTTTTTTTTCCCTGAAAGAGAAAACCCAGTCTTGGTTTTAATCTTTTTACCAAGTAATCAATATGAGCATCAAATGCCAACTTCTCGTCTATCCATATTTCTAGATATTTGTGTAGATACATTGTTACTCTATCTATATGCATGCCATCCATAGAAAGGATAGACTGAGCAGTGATCATAGAACGACTACGCGAAAAAATTATATACTTCGTTTTTTTTTGCATTTAAAACTAATTTTAATTGGAGTAAATTATACTGAAAAGTATTAAAAGAATTCTGGAGAATGTCAATAGCTTGTGACAAAGAGGATGCAGTTGAATAAAAAAATTGTTTCGTCAGCATAAAAATGTAGCTTTGCAGATTTTATTTCCTGCCCTAATTCATTTATAAAAATCGAAAAAAGAATTGGTGCCAATAAAGAACCTTGAGGAACACCATTCTTGACTGTTAACTCAGATGAAATATAATGATCTACATCAACACATTGCATTCAAAGCAACAAGCAAGGCAACACAATGCTGTCTTTCATCGAGAGCAGTTATTAAATCATTTGTAAAAAAATTTTATTATTATTATTCATTAAAATGAATAAAAAGAACAATGAGGAGGTGAAAACTTACATGACTCCAGGTTTTGTACACCGATGGTCTGTTTTTTTATACCCTGTAATGAGTCTGATAGGGATTGAATTGCGCTGGTATGTGAAACAGCATTTGTCTGGTCCATTTGAGTCTGTAAGAAAACATTTCCACATTCAGTTTTGTGATTAAATGTTCACTAATAAGATATGAAACACTTTTATATTCAGTATAAAATGCAGGTCTGATGTATCTGTTGCTGTAGTTCATGTTTATACTGAATTAATGCGCTCGTTCTGATACGTGTCTAAAGCAGAAACATCTTAGAAACGTGTAATTGTTGATATGGTGACATTTTCACTTAACCTTCCTCTTGTGTTAGGGTCGGCACCGACCCATTTGTAGTTTTAAATGCACAGAAGTACCACATAAATTTGTTTATTGCATCCAGGTTTTTGCAAACAAAGACTTTTTTTGGGGCTAGTACTTGATTTGCTTGATTTGTTGTTGTTTGACTGCAAATCTATATATTTTTATTATTACTAGTTCTGATTTTAATTTGGTATTTCTATTAAAGCTCTATTAAAAAAATAATAATAATTTGCCTTTTTTTTTTTGAGTAAAAATATATGGTTAAAAATTGACCAGAACACCATAGATGTTACTATAGTTAATAATATTAAAATAATTTTTATTGATTTATTTTTCATTTAGAGATGTTTTCTAATACCCCTCAGTAATAGTCAGGCAACATAACAATCTTTAATTTATTTATATAATTCTCTTGAGGTTCATTTTACACTTTTTTTTAATTGAAAACGAGAGGCATGCTCTCAAATGAAAGGCCCAGGGGGCCACACTAAAAATATTAAAAGCAATTTTTTCATGGGTAAGGAAACCTAACAACGTAACCAAGAGGTAGGAAACAGATTGCATGATAAAAAATAGTTTGGAGGGTATTTTATGACTGTTTTAAGACACGGGTCAAAACCAACCCGTTAACATAAGAGATAGTGACAGAAAGCTAACATAAGACGAAGGTTAAGAGATTTTTATGTGAAAAAGATGGAAGGAGTCACCAGTGTTAATACTGTTTTTCTGTTTGTTTGGGTTTTTTTTATTTGTTTGTTGTTTTTTTTTTTCGAACATAGCATAAAACATAATAGTGCTAAAAACATGCTGTAGTTTAGATAAAATAAAGAATCTTGGGAAACAAATCAATTTTAGACTGTAACAGTAACTTGGCTTCATCACGCTGCTCCATCACTCAGTATTTTACTGTAAACACTGAATATGTTTATAATCTGTTACTGGAAGCTACTGAGCAACTCATAAAATAGCTCAACATTTGCGATCATCATAAAGCTATAAATAATAATAATAATAATAATAATAATAATAATAATAATAATTAAATAACAAAATTAAAGTTTTCTTACTCTGAGCCGTTGTAAAAGACTGAAGGCAGGTGAGAACCAGCAGAACCAGCAGAAGACCACGAGAGTTCATGACTGATGATGATGATTGATGATGGTGATGATGGTCAAGATGTTAAAAGAATGATACAAATACAGATCCCCTTCAGTTTATATAGCTGTTTCAGGAGGGTGTGTGTGTGTGTGTGTGTGTGTGTGTGTGTGTGTGTGTGTGTGTGTGTGTGATAGAAAGTTTTACTTTGAGTAAGAGACCAAAAATATCAGCGG